>JADBHE010000046.1:0-15421 GCA_018136845.1 Heterotis niloticus
TTATTATTATTATTATTATTATTATTATTATTATTATTATTATTATTATCATCATCACTTACTCGTCAGTCTTCATAAGTGCTGTGATTGGAGGAATATTCCACACTGAATTTTTCCGGAATCCTCGGTGGAGCAGAGAGGAGGGTGCTGAAAGCGAGAAAAAGCCGTTTAAACCGACATTAAAAAGTTTAATTTATTTGGGAGCTGGAAGTATTGGGCTGGCTGCGCGTCTGGGGGGCTGCTCGGCCGTGGAAATCCAAAGAGTCCGCTGGAGGCCCCCCTGCTGGGAGTCCACGGACAAAGCGGGGGCGGCGGTGCCGTCGGTTTGCGCAAACAGGCCTGCGGGGCGGGGCTTCATTTGCGGAGCGCCTGATTGACGTTTGGGGGCGTGGCCGGGTTCTCTCCCGAGATTTTAAGAAAACTTCGAAATGTGCAGGAAAAGTGAGTGAGCAAGACGCGTTTTCGGAACCCAGCTCGTTCTGGTACTTTACTTTGGGTATAACGCTTTTATTTTGTCAAAGCAGAACACCATCCATCCACCCCATTTCCACACAGGGGGGGGTGAAAGAACAGGGTACAATTTGCGGCGGTTCTCTTTTAACTTTTATTCTCTGAAGCGGTTTCTGTGCCACAACATGTGTTCAAAACTGCTTTGTAGTTTACGTTTTGACGCACCAGTGCACATGTGGTACTGTTTGCTTGCCCCACTGGTCCCGATGCAGATGGTGTCCTGCTGTCCGGGGTGCGAAGCGGGTGCTGCGCTTCGCCCGTGATTTCTGCGTGGCGCTTTCGGCCAATTCACCGCACACAACCCCCGACACTCGGGCTCAGCAGTTTGTGCTACGGAAATACATTCTGAAGAGGACATTCGCCTTACCTCCTTCTCGCACCCCTCAGACAGATTTTGCCAGAATGACTACGAAAACCTCCGGGAAAACGCAGAAAACACAGACACAGGGACGCAAGCGTAAAGCGTTTATTTCACTCTTGTGTCTGTATTCAACAGAGTAAGTGTGGAGAAAGCCCATCTCCAGATTCTTGTCAAATCCGTTTTGAGGGCCAAGTCACGATCTGGCTGTCGTGTGGAGTCGCGGCGCCCCCCGCCACCTTGTTTCACCGCGGTTCCCTCAGATTCATTCTGCTCCGCGGGTCTCCCCCCGCTCCTGCCGTCTTTCCGTGTCGCAGTCCGTCTCCAAGGCGGCTGTGGTCCTTTACCATGTTTGTCCGTCCGGGGTCATCTGGAACGCGGCAAAACGTGGTTTCAGTGCCACGGCCGAACATTTTGACTATGGAAAAAGTTGACGCAGACATAGCACAAAAAGAACGGCGCCCACACCTCCGTGTGGTCCCCGCTCACTGTTTGCTCTTCCTCTCGGACCTCAGCAGCTTCTCGGCGATCTTGCGTTCGTGGCCCGCGGGACTGGGCCTGTTGGTGTTGCGGTTCGCCTCGCACTTCGTCCGGCCTTTACGGCTCGAACCACCTGAGAGGGCGAAGGCGACACTGCGGTGAACACACGCACACGGGCGCACACGGGCGCACACGCACACGGGACGCGCGCTTACCGCAGTAGCGCTCCGTCAGGTTGTAGTACTCGTACTGGTCGTAGTAGCGCTCCTCGAAGGTGCTCGGCTGCAGCTTCTCCACGTTCACGAAGCTCATGGTGGCAGGCGGCTGTGACGCTCTTGTCGCGCTGGAGCGGCGTGCGGCTCGCAACTCCTTTTATAGCCCCGTCGCGCCCCCACAACCCCCCCAGTCACGCGCGGACTCTTCGACTGTAAACACGGAGTCAAAGTTGCATCAGCCTGTGTGTGTGTGTGTGCGCGCGCGACGGGCGGCACCAAGCGAGCGAACTTGAACAAACAGTGCGGGCCCACTTTCTTTCTTTCTTGAACTTATTTTTCTTTTTTCTCTCTCTTCTTTTTCTTTATTTCCTTGGTTCTTTCTTACCTCGGCCATGTCACACTTGCACTCTTTCTCCGCTGCCCGCCCCGACTTAGACTCACCTTTGGTAAAATGTGTGGAGGCACAAAAGCGCCCGATGATCGCAAATGTGAAGTGGCTGTTTGTCCTAACCCAAGAGACTCGTGTGTGAGAGAGAAAGGCGGCCACTGGAGCGCTCACGTCCCTTTATTTCCAACTGTTATTCTTCGACGTTAAACTGCGAAACACGCTTTAAGCCGAAAGTCGAACGCTTTGGGTACAGGCAGCGGAAGCGATGGTCTCATACAGAGCTGCTGATAAAACTCCTTAAGTCCACGGGCAAAGTGTGTTCCAGAAACAGTCGCTCGGGGCCGCGAGTAGTCTGACTTTCAGAAACATCCCATTTCGTCTTAAAACTTAATAACACGTTGTGAAATACGGCGCATATTTTTACGGTCGTGACAGGCCGTGGCATCCGCGAAGAACCAGAAGGTGACCTCACTGTCGGAGCACAGACTGCGCTTTCGGGAAACGAAAGCAAGAAAACTGGGCGCACGGTGGAGTAAAGTCCAGAGTAAAGCGGGGTGAAAAGGGGTGAGGGCAAGCTGGAGCGGACCAGAGCAGCGCACAAAATGCACTTATGCTGTTGTTTTAGTTTAGAAGACACGTTTCAGCAGTGTAAGTTTTAGACTCTTTTTTTGTTAAACAAAACTTCAATGTGATGTCTGTATGACTGCTGTCCCCCCGATCTGCCCTCACACAGCTGTCGCAGCGAAATAAGCAGCGCGGCCGAATTTGCGCCGCTCTAAGAGATGATCTGTACTGTGGATAAAACGACTTTGTACATTAATAGCAGAACTACACTGAGGTTGTGGCGCTTAAAGTGAAAGAATCATAATGCGACACTGGCTGTGAAGCTGCTCGGGAAAAATGTTTGCAAACCTTCTTGTTTCTGGGTTAATCATTTGTTTACTGTGTCCTTGACATAAGAAACGCAAAGGACAGTTGTTCCATCCGCATTTTCGGTACAATTTATTTTCCCCAATTTTAACCAAAATAACATTCTAGAAATGTGCCCCCCTCCCGCCCCCTTCAAGAAAAGGCATCAGTCGTGTTGTTCGAAAACGCGTTTCCGAAATACAGCGCTCCGTTGCAATGAGCGGCTCTGTTTGTCCTTTGAGGGATCCCGTAGGGGCGGGCCCAGCGCAGGAACCGGACAGAAACGCCGAGAAGCAGCGCAGGTCTCTTCAGTCATTTTGTGTTCTTACCAAGAATGAATTAAACGACGCTGTGTGCTCCTTACCTTGCTTTGTGGACGCAGATTCGCAGGTTAACGCACGCCCGGTTGGTTCTTATTTCGCCTACCCGAGAAGTGTGTAGAAGCGAGGAAATAACGCGTGCGATAACATCGAACGTAAAGGTGTGTGCGCGCGCGTGCGCGCTGTGTTTTGTCGCAGATTTGCGGAGCTCCATGGCTTTGGTGTCGGCGGACAGCCAGATCGCAAAGTTCCTCACGGAGCTGCACCAACTCATCAAGCAGACCCAGGTGAGCGCCGCCGTCATCTCATGGGCGGCCACAACTGAGAAGCCTAGGACACACGTGTATTTTTGAGGTATCAATGGAGTACACAGGCATGTAAATGGGTGTGTGTCTCAGGAGGAGCGTTCTCGCAGTGAACACAACCTCCTTAACATCCAGAAGACCCATGAACGGATGCAGACAGAGAATAAAAGTGAGTGTCCGTTTGCTCCCCCCACTCAGCCCCCCTCGAGCTCTTGGTGGCTCCCCTGTCCTGTTGCCCATTTCCATCACGTACTGTCCTCTTCCCTCTGCTGCAGCCTCTCCGTACTACAGAACCAAGTTACGCGGGCTGTACACCACAGCTAAAGCGGATGCTGAGGCAGAATGCGGGTGGGTCTCCTACAGATAGAGTAGAATAATGCAAACTCGATTGATCTTGAAGGGCCTTATTTGCACGAGCTTGCTCCTCATTTGTGCCCCAGGTCCCCTGTACACTCCTTGTTTCACCAGAGCAGATACTAGGTTATGGAACCAGACTGTCAAAACCCCATTCCTTAAACCATAAAATGTGCTTTAGTTTGGTGCTGGTCTTGCACAGGAAACCAGGTGTTCTGTTAGCTTCAGTTTGAAGAGAAGTCACAACCAAAACACACCAAAAAATTATATTAACTATTAACTTAATAGTAGCCCTGTTGTCCCCATCCCAGTAAAAATTGAGTATTACACACAGCAGTGAATGCACACAGTTTCAACAAGGTTGAGTGTTTGTGTACAAGTTCTTGGATCCCAGATCGCAGCGTTGTCCTCCTAAAGAAGAAACATGACTTTAATTTCGAGTCGAATCCCTGTGATGTTGTTGTGAAACTACTGCTCTTCCTGCAGCATCCTTCGTCGCGCTCTGCAGACAATTGCAGACATAAAGAAACTTCTGGAGGAGAGACGCATTGGTAAGTGCGTTTCATTGCTCCCTGAAAATCTGTGTCTGAGTTACAGTGTGTGTACGCTGGCAAGCGTGAGATAGCGATAATTGGGGAAACTCAACTTTTTCACTTTAAATGTTATTCTTAATCCCCTTTTGATGAAGTCACCTCTGCAGCAGTTGTGGTCCAGCGGTATCTCCCCAGGAACCTCCGCAGTCTACACACTCACATTGTTTCGTGTCCTGCTGTTGCCAATTCCAGCGGCCAAGATGGCGGGGGTATATAGTGACAGTGACCCCCCCAGGAAGACCATGAGGAGGGGAGTGCTGATGACGCTCCTTCAGCAATCTGCCATGACGCTGCCACTCTGGATTGGCAAGCCAGGAGACAGGTGAGCACCCACCTGTCGGTGGCAAACATATGGCACTGTTCTGGGAAATGGCACTTAGCTGCAGCAGGGTTATGATAATATTTATAGCTATAAGTTTACATGTATTCATTTATCAGACACTTTTCTCCAAAAAGATACAGAATTTAGAATAAACTAAAGCTGATCAACACAATGAGATTTAGACACACAGGGTGATCAAAACATAGCTTGTGTGTCTGATACCATCATATTGCTGGTTCACATTCCTCCAGCAGCTGCCTGTAAGAGTTACATTCAAACAGTAAACGCAGATAATCACAGCAGGTAGTGTGGCTGGCAGGGAAATGCTGTCAAAGTGGTGTATCAGGGAAGGGTTCAGCAGCTCTGAGGGACATAGGGAGTTTCGACCTCTATCGAGTGGAGTGCTGTGTGCTTGCCGGCGGTGTGAACGCAGCTCGAATAGATATGATGAAATATGCCAGGGTGCGTCAGCATACATGTGTAAAACATTATGTAAAGAGGATAACTGAGCGCGGGGGGGCACTTGTTGTCTCTGGAGTGACGAGTGTTCTCGCTGATCCCCTTGTTCTGCCGTCAGCCCTCCTCCTCTGTGCGGAGCCATCCCGGCCAGCAGTGACTACGTGGCCAAGCCGGGAGACAAGGTTGCAGCTAGGGTGAAGGCCATGGATGGCGATGAGCAGTGGATCCTGGCTGAGGTGGTCAGCTACAACCACTCCACCAACAAGTAAGCGACTTGTTCTTCAGCCCCATCGCAGACGCCTAGTGTGTGGGCGGGACGTTTGTCTCCCTCAACCCTTGCGGAATTGATTGTGGTAGGCAGTTAAACTTGCTGAAAGAGACGGAGGAAACCTTCACGCAAGCGCACGCTCGCACACAGTAAAGGCTGGATTGGAGAGCTGTGTGTTGGGTGGAAGTGCAGGGACAGCGCCAGCCAAATCAGCTCTGTGAAAGTCTCATGGCAGATGGTGGGATGGTGAAGTGCAGACTGTCAGCTGCAGCTACAGCATCAACAAGTAAACTGGCGTGTTTCGGCCTAGGGTTGAGTGCGAGTGTGGAATGCTGCTCGCTGGCTTAACTCGGCATCACGCTGACCGCGTCAGTAAGGGGATATCTCCCCGTGTTCCTACTGAATAGTGAACTGCTGACTTAACTAAAATGACCAGCTCACCTTCTCTGCCTTCTACCCTCAGGTACGAGGTGGACGATATCGATGAGGAAGGAAAAGAGTGAGTATCGATGCTTCATCGTCCACAGCTCTTATGTTTCTTGTGTGTCTCTTCACCTAAGAATTTCTGTAAACATACCAGTGTCGTGGTTTCTGGTCAATAGAAGGGATAACGCCTACATGTGGTTGGCTGTGATCCCAGTACCTGCCAACATGTTAATACGATGTCCAGTACATCTGCAAGAGCATCAGTGTAATTCAGTCAAATTTAGCTAGGATAGTGTTTCTGTGGACATGCGGACTCCGGAGGAGCAGAGGACATAGCTGGAAGCTGGTGTGTCTCACCCAGTGAAATTTAAGAAGGTTTAATTAAAATATTGCCCCAGTTTTATATTCTTGGTGAAGCCTTGAAATGGGCCACGTGCAGCAGTGTCGTGACTCCAGAAATCCCTTGTGCACTAATCTGACAGCTGGGTGTTTTGTGGGTGGTCTGTGTGTTTTTGCACAAACAAAACACAGGGTAGGAGCCAAAGGCTGCTTGACAGATGTATCGATGCGTGTGAACTGTTTCGTGAGAGAGGCACCGAGGAATTGAGGATGGCCTGCGTGGTGGTCCAAGGGGCGCAGACTGCACTCGGGCTCCCCCCATCACTATGTGTGTGAAAATGAGTGCTTGTATCGTTCTCGGGGATCACATTATCGTGTACATCCCAGAATGCCTTAAGTAATTGCATTTTAGCATAGGATCGTAATGTTTCTGCACACGGCCCTGTTGTCTCTATAGTGCTGTGTGTATGTCAGTGTCACCCTGCTCAAAAGTCATTAAGCAGCTCCCCGTACACTCGTATGGTGTGTTTTTTAACCACATTTACATGGCCTCACCCCTGCAGAAGACACACACTGAGCAGAAGGAGAATTATTCCACTACCGCAGTGGAAGGCCAACCCTGAGACCGACCCCGAGGCGTTGTTCAGCAAGGACCACCTGGTGCTGGCTCTGTATCCCCAGACCACCTGCTTCTACAGGGCTCTTATCCACACCCCCCCCCAGCGGGTGAGGCAACTGGCAACCTCCATTCTGTGTCTCCTACCTGCTGTACAGACAGACAGACAGACAGTCAGTCATGAATATGTACAGGGTCTCTGTGACAGTCCTCGCTCTTTGCACTGTTCCTGTGTTCTGTTGTCTAACATTGGTGTTCTCTCCACCCCAAGCTTGTTTTCTCCAGCTTCACCTATCAAAAGCCCTCTGTCCTGCAACTATGGTGTGTGTTTAATGGTGTGACCTTTCCCGTCGCAGCCCCAGGACGACTACTCTGTGCTGTTTGAGGACACATCTTATGCTGATGGATACTCCCCCCCCCTCAATGTGGCCCAAAGGTACGTGGTGGCCTGCAAGGAGAACAAGAAGAAGTGAAGGAATGTGAGCATCGCATGTGCACGTCCCAAAAGTGACGGAGAAGATGGATGACTTTTCTCAGATCTGTGTGCCTCCTACTACAGGTAGTGCTGTGTCCCCATGTACATTTCCGTTGGTTCCAATGTTCTTGTTCCCTCCCCCAGATGTACAAGCAATGCTGCTTGGCACTGCAGTCTACTTTTCTAACATATTGTATGAGGTATTGTGTAAAAGTGAAATAAAATGTTTTTCATGACTTTTTTCCACTTTGACTGTCTATAATGCATAAGAAATACAAACTGTTAAAATTGTACCCACGGAGGATTATTGCTGCTGCAGTGAAATCTGTTTCCTGACTGGTTTTTAACATTTAAAAAAAATATATAAATAACTAAATTGCAAAAATTGTTTTGTGTTCAGGCTTGAGTATGCCATATCCCGTTTGTCACTTTGCCTTTCTGTGTCTAAGGAAGGCACGCTCAACATTATAGTTATGTTCAAGGTCTCCGCGTGAATGGTGGTTGTTCCTTAACACAGTGTGATCCTGTCGCCAAGCAACTGCGAATGACAAGAAAGAATCGGACAAATGCATAAGCGCTCCCCATTCCCATACCAGACGCTGGCTCCTGTAAAGATACAGTACAAGAGCATAAAAAATACAGTGTACAAGGCAACAACTGTCAAGGTTTCCACTGGCTAATGAGAGTATGATCTCCATCATCACACATCACTTCCACTGGTATTCACTGGACTGCTGTGTGTTTTGGACATTTCTTTAACCTGTGGCCAGATGACGCTCTCGAGTGACAGCAGGACTGACTTCTGTCCCGTGTGGTCAGTGCGCTGCCTTTGGGAGGCAAGATTAAGCAGCCATCATTTCAGTTAATGTCATATATATATATAAATGTGTGAAATGATTTAGGCAAATTTTAACTGTAAATCTCGGTTTTTGTTTACATCTCCTTTTAGTCGTTTCATGTTTTTTTTTGTAGCCGTCTCCACTCCAAGGATGCAAACGTCAGAATCAGATTCAATGGGCAAGCATGCTCACATGCACAAGGAATTTGGCTTCGGTTTTCAGTGGCTTTCAGTGTTACGTACTATAATTTACGCAGGTATCATTTAATCTGTTTTTGTACTGCGTACAGTACGCGTTCTCGGAGGGCCATACAGAGACTTCAATACCCAGCATGCGCCACGAAACAACCAGAGCCCGCCTTTGAAGCAGCTTGACCAACGAGAGCTACATACGTCTATAACGACCAATTGTTTCTACCAATCGCGAACGGCGCAGTTACGCCTCTCTTCGTGACGCTTAATTGTCCGCGACGACGACTGTCAGAGCTTTGCCTCTCGCTTTGGAGTGCGATGTCTGAACCCGTAAGTTAATTTTGTCGCGCTGCATGTATGTGTTCGCGAATGAATTTTAGTACTTGACGAACGTTTCTGTTCTGTTTTATTACGTTTAGTCAGCGGAACCGAGCGAGTAGATTGAAATAAGCACATGAATGTGTGTGTGTATGGTACTACACCGATTTGTCCTCCGCGTAGCTGTTCGGTCCCTTAGTTTATACACCCTAAAGTCCACCGACTTCTTTATCCTCCAGGGGACAGATAGTGACAGCGACTCTGGGTCCAGGACCCCCTTACGTCACCCACCCCCTAAAAGACGAAGAATTATCGACCCTTCAGCGGTGACCACAGTGCCTATCTACTCCAACAAGGTGCGTGTTTGTGTGTGTGTGTTTGTGTGAGAGAGAGAGAGAGAGAGAAATGTGTGAATCTGTTTACTCCTACAAGATGTACGTGTGTACATTACTGTGTGTAAGTGCAGTGTGATCATGTAGAAACATGGCACTTCTGCAGTGTCGGCAGTTCACCGTGGTAAATGAAAAGTACGTTGGTTGTGCTACACACTGAACTGTACTTTACTCCTGTTTCTCAGGTCAGCAGCAGTCTGCACCTGAAGCCTTCGATCTTGCCTGACAGCTCAGGTAATGTGCACATTGGTGTGCAGTGAGGCTTTACCAGACTGCACCGCATCGCATCAAATTATGTGTGTTCGGCCGTGGAGCCAAACACAGATGAACACGTTACGTTAGTGCAAGGTCCGTGTGACTGCTGCTGGACCGTGGGTTTTGTGAGGAGCAGCCCAGCTCTGGGTTTCGCTTCTGCCAGAGGGTTGGTGCCATACTGGGGCGAAGGGTGCTAAGCTGGCCTTTCGCTCTGTGCTGCGTGGCCTGGAGTCTGTAGACGGAGATTGGCCGGCTCGGCAGGGGTCCGCACTCCCACGCTGCCTCGGAGGCCCGAGTCACAGCCCTGGGTTCCAGCCAGCCCCCTAGGAATGACTAAAACAAGTGCTAAGTTGCAGGTTGGGCAAAACAAAGGGATAAAAGTATTGCTTGGTTCTGAATTTAACTGGAGAGGGAGTTATGTGCAGTGACTCTATGACTGGGACACATCAGACTTGAAAAATGTACCTTTCTTTACAGCCAGTGAGGATGTAGGTGAGCCGGTCCTTTGGCCTGAGTCACAGGCTCCAAACAGAGGGAAACAGAACCCAGTCACTGTGGCCATTTCAGACTCCGAGGAAGAGCTGGAGGAAAGCAGGATCCCGTGAGTGACGTAACCGTTTTCAGCATATTGCACTGCAGGAGATTTAATGTGAGGGTACTGAAGAGATCAATGATGTAAATGTTTTTTCCTAATGGCCCATAGATGGACTGAACCAGTCATCATTTCTTTTGCCCAATCTGACAGACTGCTCTGCTATCTTAAGCCAAATGGCCAAAGACGGGGCAAATGTGAAAACTTTCTGACCCTTAACAGTTGTTGTGTAAATGTTTTTCTTTTCTTTAGAGAACCTATATCTCCTCCCCCACCACCCCAGAGATGCGCTAAGACCAGCAAACAAGCCAACCTAAAGATTAAGTGAGTACATCTTTCTGTGTAAAACTGTAAAAGCAGTGTTGACTTTAAACTGTTAATTTGCGCTGCAGTAACACTATGGTTTTTTTCAGGTTGGTCTGATCGTAATTTCGTACCACTGACTGTGAGCCTCGGTCTGTCCCTGCACTCTAACAATACAGCAATGTACTGCGATAATACCGTAAAACATAGATCACTCATGTTCCTCATATCTGCCGCCTCCATCTCTCCTTGTGCCTTGTCTTCCAGAGAGATCAATAGGAAATTAAACGCAATTGACTCGCTGCTGTCACCAGCACATGAATTTGGGCCAAGTGGTGATTGCCGCAGTGGCTGCAGTAACCCTGACGACGACGATGACATCATCGTGGTGTCGGACCAGGCTCCCGTGGTGCCCCCCTGCGAGGAGTCGCGGGAGATACGGCTGAAGTTCCGCTGTGGCACCGATTTGTACAAGATTCCCGTGCAGTCAGTAAGAATATCGTTTGTACTCCACTTACTACATTTGAAAGCAAGCGGTGCCATTTTACCGCGTGGCTCTCAAACTGCACAAATTGCCCTGATCAGGGGAGTCCAAGTTGTCTTTTATGAGAGCTCCGGCATAATCCAGCAGGAGCCTCTCAAGGGTCTTCGTGCCGTGGTGTGGGAGTCGCTGGGCTGCAAGCCAAAGGAACTACAGCAGTTTGTCTGCCGGGCCCCGGTGGCAGCGAATGATACAGTCATCATTGCTAGTGTCACCTGCAGAAGTTCTCTCATGACTCTGCAGTAGTGAGGTGTGTCAATGAAGGTCATGGGGTGGAGTACAGGTGTCTGATTGAGGACTATGTTTGATGGTGTCGGTCAAACCACCTCCAACTCTATTGGCAAAACAAAGGAGCTGGTGATCGATTTCCACTCTGTTCAGGAGGCCTTGTGCCCTGTTATCATCGAGGGTGCAGATGGGGAGGTGGTCCAGGTACTTGGGGGTCCACATCAGTGCCAGACTGGGCTGGCATCACAACATAGATGCTCTGTATAGGAAAGACAGAGGAGGCTGCAGTTTGTCAGGAGGTTCAGGTCTTCTAACATGGTCAGCAACATGCTCCACATGCTCTGCCAGACTGTAGTCATCAGTGTGAGCTTGTATACTGTGTCGGACTGGTCGGAAAACATCATTCGGGGTGAGAGACGCAGACTCAAAAAACAGCTGAGGAAAGCGGGTTCTGTCACGGGCCACAGCCTTCACTTGGTGGATCCACCTCCATAGTGACACACAAAGATACTTCAACTATTAGAGCTTGTTGTACTGTTATTTAATTATTGACTTTGCTTGCCATGCGTTACCTGGCCTGCGCGTTCAGGTGCTGCCCGGCAAAATGCCCTGTGATTAATGGAGTTCTGTCCTCTCCCATCTTAGTAACCAGTGTCTGTTTCAGACGGCGCCTTTGAGGGTGGCGGTAGACCAGCTGTCGGTGAGGTTAAGCGTGCCGGCTGAGCAGATTTTGCTCTTAAGGAAGGAAACGGAGCTGCCGGTCAACAGGACTGTGAAGGACCTTGGCTTGGGCATTGCTGACATCATCGGTGAGACCGCCAGCGTTGTTCCAGAATAGCGCAGTTTTAACGTCTAACGTGCTTTGTTCATCACGCACAAAGTTAAAGCAACACGATAACGCTGTCTGGTGAATGATAGCTCCAGATAGATGAAGAATTAATCCTGAAGGAAATCGGATTCGCTTACCGACCTGAGTGTGGAGTTATAACCTCTGATAGCCATGAGGGAACTCTTCTTCAGCGTCACCAGTGAGATCCAGGTGCCGCTGAGGTCTCTTTATTGAAACTGTGCTGAATTACATCCTGGTGTCAGACTGCGTGGCGATGGAAGAAGAGGCGGGAAAAGGAGAGAACAGCGGCATCATCACCGTGCGACTGCAGGGCAAAGACAAAGGCTCGTCGCAGAACTACTCCCTGCGTAAGGTCAGTGCTGAAGGCGAAGCACACAGTGAAGCTCTCGTGCTGTGGCCTCTGAGAGAAGCTGGTTTGTGCATAAAACTCTTGCAGCGTTGGACAATGAGATGTCTACCCCTGGCAACTTGCTCTCCATGTACTCCCCAGGATGCTCCCCTTGGCTCAGTGCTTTCGCAGTATCTCTCTGGCATGTCCACCAGCTCCAGAAACAAAGTGCAGTTCCTCTTTGATGGGTTGAAGGTCACTCCCAGCCAGACCCCCTCTGAGCTGGACATGGAGGACGGTGATGTAATTGAGGTGTGGGCCTGATGGGATGTCCCTTCAGACGCTCACTGTAGTGGAATGGGCTTCACCTGGATGTTCCATACTTGGTGTGACTCTGTTCCTTTGTACAGTTTACACACCTGTGCTGTGCAAGAATGTCTATGGATTGCATGCTGTTGGAAGGCATCATGTGGAATCATTTTTTTTTGTAACTTAAAAGTTTTGCTAATAAAAGCACATGAAGTTCCATTTGGCAGCAAATGTCAGGTCTAAAGGGTCTTAACACTGGGCCACAAACTATTTTAAGAATAATGTAGCGAGCGCCGGTCTGAGTTCAGATGGAGGGAACGAGGACATCGCACCGGCCTCCACACCGGTCTAACACAGCCTTTTATTGAGCACAGGGTATCAGGGGAAGGTAACAACCAGGCAGGCAGGGCAATGGAACAGCACCCACACTCAAACTGGTTAACCACTTGGACCCTCTTCTGCCAACACAGTGGAACAGGGCGAACCCCAACAACACAACATCTCATCCATGGCTGGACCTTAACTATTCGCACACACGATACTGACACCGGCCAATAGTGCCCGAGGCTGCAATATAGCGGATGTTTCTGTAAAAAATGTATAAAAAATTAATGGAAACCTCCCCGCTTGATAAACCCACCCCACACGGCCAACCTCACGCTGCCAGCCCCTGAAATGGTGGCAGTTTCTTCCTTTCATCTTTCTCTGAATCATATTAAAAATGGAGCCGGGATCGAGGGCTGCCTTCTGTGGACGTCCAGCTGAACACCTCCAAGCAAGCGGCTTCGCTGTGCAAATGCCGACTAAAATGTTTACTTTTTATACAACTGAGCAACAGGATTTCCGGCCACTTGAGCGCGAGAACCGGCGGCGAGCGTCGTAAGAACAGTTTGGGGATTAAAAACGTAAAGATTGCTGAGTAGAATTGAGTATTTTAGCGAGCGGCGGTGTCTGCGTGTGGACTCGCTTTAGGGAGGACGGTTTGTCCTTTTCTGCCTTAACGCGGGGCAAAGGCCCGTCGCATCCAGCGCATGTGCTAAACGGCACTTGAAATAGTTTGAGTAACTAATTCTCAACTAGTTCTTAGGTCACTGAGCTGCTGGTCGACCGCCGGTCGTTCACAGCGTTTTGTGGCCGAAACGGTGCAAATAATGCTGCGCGTGCGCATGAAAGCGGAATGCCATTCCGTCGAACGGGGGAATTGGCTTCATTGGTGTGATATTTGTATACTTTTGTGTTAATACATAACGCTTTGAGGCGCTTATTTGATTGTCTTTTGTAACCCTAGCTCAGCATCTGGCCGCGTTCGCTTTGCTGTGTCAGTACTAAAAAAGTTACTGTCGCTCTCAGTTCAGTTGTGGGGAAGTTGCTGTAAAAGCCTGAGACGCTCATCGAAATCGTCCGGTTGTGGCGTGCACGAGTGCCCCCTATCGGACAGGTGACGTTAAGCGCGCCGTTAAGCTGAAAGGAGGCAGCGGAAGGACCGAGCGCCGTGCTCCCCGCCTCCCATGAGCTGTGCTGCATCCACTTGCTGTCCAAATACGGACCCCGGAGCTTACTGGGGCTTTGACCTCATTTCTTATGCTTCAACATTTAAGTGTTAAGAACCTGCACTTATTTAAAGGGACGAAGCACAGACAGCCCGCACCGAACCGATTTATTCCAGTAAATAATTAATAGTTTGTGCTGATATTCGGTTTAGATGAAGCAAAACTTGGTTAATGTCACATTTTACCGTCTTTTCTCATGACTGGTTGTGTCTGATCGGGAGACAAGTGATATTATTAGCGACATTAACAAAACCGCTGGTAAGGACAGTAAATGGCTGGAGCCCAAAACCACCACAAGGAGCTGCTGGAGGGTGCTGGACGAACAGGAATAATAAAAAAATAGACGTAGGAAGGAGCGGAACCCGATAAGCCTAACGCGAACGTTAGCCAAGTGCACGGTGCGCCGCGATGGGAGGATCCGTGTTTGCTGTGTTGGGAGCCGCTCCTCACTCTCGCGGGGGGGCGAAGCCGCCGGCGCTCGCTTTGCACTCACGAAACCGGGACGAACCGGGACCGGCATGGGTCACACTTCTCAGCAAGGACAATAAAGGCTGTGAAGCCCCTAAACCGAGTCGGCAGCTGCGCTTCTCTGTGCTGCTGAGCTGTCAGTTGTCGCCTCTGCGTTCAAGCTGCTCCTCAGCTGCCAGTCTGTACTTCAGCTTCCGCGAACGAACGAACGAACATGCAGCCCCTTCCGAGCTCCCAGCACAGGTGCGCCGTGCAAGCAAGGGACTACATCCCTCCGCTCGGGCCTGTGGCGGAGGTGACGCCTCCTCGTGGCTGGAACTGGTACTTGCCAGAGTGCCAAAAGCTCGCCAGCCAATCGTCGAACGAGGCCGCAGCGGTTGTGACGTATCGCGATACCTCAGTGTTCGTTTTAGGAACGAGAGCATGACAAATGATGGTAAGTATCCCGCATACGTCTTCATTTATATGCCAATCCCACAATGCTTTGCACATAGTATTTTCTACAACGCGGCGCATCTCACCATGAACTGGGCTCGTACGCCCAGACTATAAATTGGTGCATGGAACGGTTGATTGAGCGGGGGCGTCTGCCTGCGCAGGTGCTTCTCCCGAAAGTCGCGCCTCGGTCTTTTGGCTGAGGCGGGTGAGAGAGGCACCTGAGTGGTGCGAGATGCACCTGAGTGGTGCGAGATGCCGTTTGGTCCAGTCGCAGAGACTGAGCCCCGTTGTCGGAGTGGAGCAGCGAGGTGAGCGTCAGGAAGGTTCAACCCACGCCAATTGGAAAATCAATTTTAGATTTTTATTTCCAGTAAGTACCGCGATACTAAATACCCCTTCTTTTTCCTTATGCGTTTCATGCCAACCGCCAGGCAGCCAACCGCCAGGCAGCCAACCGCCAGGCAGCCAACCGCCAGGCAGCC
>JADBHE010000047.1:0-29950 GCA_018136845.1 Heterotis niloticus
GTGTGTGTGTGTGTGTGTGTGTGTGTGTGTGTGTGTGTGTGTGTGTGAGTGAGAGAGAGAATGTACCGGCTTGTGAGGACCCCTTAGGATGTGTGCTCTGGCACCCTCACAAGCCGATGCCATGGCAGAGAGAGGTGGGGTGCCCAGCAGGTCTGTAATCAGGTCCAGCTGCAGGAGAAGAGCACCAAATCTAAGGTCACCCCTCACACATTGACTAGGAACACAGAAGCCAAGTTGTGGGGGGAAAAAAAAAAACACCACCTGCTGTATGGGACTCTGCGCCTGGAACAGAATGCGGCGGCCCAGCAGTTCAGCAAAGATACACCCCACAGACCACACGTCAATGGCTGCCCCATAGTGACGGCTCCCCATGAGGACCTCCGGGGCCCGGTAATACTGCGTCACCACTTCCTGGGTCATGTGGCGGGAGGGGTCCAGCTCTTCGACCCGTGCCAACCCAAAATCGCAGATCTGAGGATAGATAACAGCAGAGGTGACGAGCTGGCTGCAGCCTGATGGCAGCTGTGGATAGCGTGTTCTGTCGCTGAGACGGAGACCTTGAGCAGGCAGTTGCTGTTGACTAACAGATTCCCGGGCTTGATGTCCCTGTGAAGGATGCCGGCAGAGTGAAGGTACTTGAGGCCTGAATATAAGCACATAAGATTCTATTAGCTCTACACCAGCACTTCCATATTAAACACAACAGGTGCTTTACAATTAAGACTGAAACAGAGCAGAGAAACAGCCATTCCCTGCTGTAGTGTCTCCCATGTGATTCTGGAGGGCATATTCTGATCCACATCTGAACTAGAACGAACATCCATATTCTGCAGGTGTGTTCCAGCTCCTCGACTAACCCAACACAGATTGAAAATCCTACGTCCATAAATCAAATAAAAATATATATATTTTTTTATTTAGGGCTGCTGCCATTTACTTCTGCACTCGCATTACTGAAACACACAGGTATATGGCTATAAGAGACTGGAGAGTTCATAATGCTATCACACTAAATGTGCCAACACCATACATGTACAAATGTACTCAGCCACCAAAGTGTCTGTGAAGGTAAGCGCAGTGAGTATGGTCTCCTCAGAAGGCTCTTCCTTCTGATCATCTCACAGCAGAGCCCAGAACTCAACTTCAATCTCAATGTCTGCTGAGGTCAGGACATCATTTAGATACATGGAGAAAAACTGTCTTTAATCTCCTTTTGACCTACTTTACATTTATTTTTAACCCCAAATGGGACTCGATGCCCCAACATGAAGCTGAACGAACACCAACCACAATTAGGCTACCAGAGAACAAACCACAGTGGTATCTTAACTAGCTCATATACAAAGGTGTGTGTGTGTGTGTCTCTTCTGGGGTTCTGTCTTCCCATCACCCCTCACCTCTCAGGATCTGGTAGAGAAACACCTTGATGTGGTCTGTGGTGAGTGGCTGTGGTGACACAATGACCTTGTGGAGGTCGCTCTGCATCAGCTCGGTGATGACGTAGCTGCGTGGTTCAGGTAAAGGAAATGCCAAAGGACACACCCTCTGAGGGACAACAATACACACTACAGGGATCAGGTGGAGGTACAGACAGCAAATTCCTGAGGTTAAATATGGAGAGTGGGTGGGGAAAAGCTGAGGGGAGAATAGGATACATCTCCTCAAAGCAGTCAATCTGAGGAGGCTGGAGGATGTCCAGCGCAGACAAGACCTACAAAACAAACACAGCAATGATGCACCAGCAAGAACACCTACAGCAACAGCACACAACTGAGCCTCAGCCATACAGCATCAAGCATCCTTCTAATGCTGGTCTTCATCCCTGAGCCCAGCATCACCACAGCTGTGTGGTCACCACTTTCTGCTGGTAGTCAAATCACCGCCTCCAGAGCTTCCCACCACCCAGCCCTATGCCCAAGCTCAGCATCCAGGTTCAAAAGCATCTCACGTTGTCATGCTTAAAGAAGCACAGCATCCTGAGTTCCCTGAAGACCCTCTTGCAGGACACCAGGTTCTGGAAGACGTTGGGCATCTTCTTGAGCGCCACCTTCCTGCCATCCCGAGGGTCAGTCACTGCCCTGCGGGGGTCAAAACCGCAACCACCTTAGGATGTGGCAAGCACGGACACAGCGCCACCCCGATGACTGTGGGCCCCGCCGAGAGCTGCGGAGGGCAGGCCACGCACCACAAAATACCCCTTTTTCCAAAAATACACATTCTGCTCACCAAACCACTCCGAAGGCCCCGTATCCGATCGGCCGGTCCGGTTCCATCTCCGCCGGGCTCGGCACCTCGCTGGCCGTATCGCTGTGTGGCTGCGGAACAGCAGCTCCCCCACCAGTGCCTCCGCCGGGTGCAGCCGGGTGACGCGGCGTCCCTGCTGGCACGACCGGTCCACTCGAGGTCGGGGCGGCGCTGAGGCCCGTAGGGGCCGCGCCGGTCGGTCCGGCGCAGAAGTACTTGTGGCCCAAGTCGGAGCCCGGGAAGAGGCCGCCGCCGCCGCACGCCGGCTGCCTCCCGGTTCCATGGAACGACATTTCGCCCGGAGTTAACAGCCGACACACATAGTGAAGAAGCAGGTCACTCGGCGGTGGCGGCAACGACAAACATAAAATGCTGAGAAAGGCGCCTGTTGCTCCTTCCAAGTGGCCGTGCAGCAGAGGATGTAAACAATAGCGCAGAGGGGCTAACGTTAGCCTGCTAGCCGAGGTAGCGAAACGCACGATTACCGCTCGTACAAAATTCTGCTGCAATTAAATAAAACGCCAAAAATTACATTATTTACATTTACTTTCGGCCCGCAGTCCGCTGCCCAGAGTAGCAGCCGCCGGCCAGCATCGTTGCTAGCTGACGACGTGGCGAGCAGCGCCGGGGCGCAAACAAAGCGCCCGGAGAGGAGCCACTCGCTCGGCGGAGGGATACGGACGGGAGGCGGAAAGCCGTTTAAATGGCGGCTTATCGACCGATTCCTACCAATGTTAGCGAGACGCCTACAGGGAGGCTCTCATTCAGGCGGGCCATGATGCGTGCAACCAACCGCCCCGAACCGTGCGCCGCGCGGGTACCGAAGCGCCTAGCCCTCCTGTGCCGCCTCCCGTACGGCTCGCTGCAGAAAGTAGGAGAGTGTGTGTGATCCGCCCTACAATATCCTGTCCCCGAGAACAGGCACATACAAACGACACCAATGGTATTAAAATAGTGGTTTAACACATTTCTTGTATATGTTTGTGTGTGCGCGCGCGCTGGAGAGAGGTGTCCGGGAAGGTGAGAACACGGACTGCCGCGTCCCCCTTCTTCCTCGTTCACTGCATGTAGACCGTGGTGGGGGTGGATGGACAGATAGACAAGACGGGTGTGCGGGGGTTTGGGTGTCTCTGGGGGACAATAGACTGGGACATCCCCCCGCCTTCCTTCAGTCGCGTACGATGGGTTTAAACAGGCGAGGACAGCCGTGCCAGGTCTGCGTCAGCTCCCCACGGCATCGTGGCTCCGCTCTCTCACTCTCACACACACACACACACCGTCCACAGTAGAAATGAGGCTGGACCCAACCACCCAAAGTGTGTGTCCTCAACCGCTGTGCCACCTGCTGCTGTAATGGAGGAGGTGGCCTGCAATGTGTCTGGTGCAGACTCAGGGCCGCAGTGTGCACACTCACACATACACACATCGGCAACAGTGGAAACATGGTTATTATTGATGAATATTTACAGGCATTAATATAGAATACAGGAGTAACACAAACACTGGGCTGGCGATGAACACACAGGGGGACAGTCAAGGTCACACATTCACAATTATTACTTTTGAGCTCTTTTCCACTTCAAAACAACAAACAGACACCCATATGAACAGTAAGCAAAGGAGACCATCTGTATGTACAGGAATGGCCCAGAATTCACCACAGGAACAAATGCTTGTGCCTCCTGTCACAAGGTCTCCTAAATACAGCATGGAGTATCTAGGAGTAAAAAGTACTGCAGTGTACCATTAGGCAAGAGTCTACTGGACCAAGAAACCTCCCTTTATTTAGATACAATGACTTGGTTATTGCAAAGGAAAACTCAGTCCAGATGAGCAGGGTTAAAATCACAGCTATTCTCCTGCACCTGACATCAATTCCCTTTTCCACACATAAATTCATTGTTTTTCCTCACAAATTCATTTTTTTGCATGGAAATGGCAGTGAAACTGTCAGGGCAACACACACAGTCAGTGCAACAAGATAAAAAAAAAATCCCGACAACATTAAAATATTCACATACACACACACACACACACATACATTTTTTTAATGAGAAATACACAATTACACTGAAACAGCCCGCAGTTTTGTCAGGTCCCAGTTGCCCTCAGGTGTTCTGCTCCCTCTGCAACTACTGTACATTTTTCTCAACATTTTGTTCTTCCTGTTTATGACCAGCAGAACAGCTGAAAAAATTACTTACCAAATACAGGTGGGGAAAAAAGCAGGAAGGTCTTTCCCCAACTTATTGATCCTTCCAGTATGTTTGGTTGCATCCCCAAGTCAGGATTGGGGGAGCTTCTGGGGAGGACTGCTGACACCCCTAGCAGCCACCACTCAGGAGGCAGAGCAAGCTAGTCTTTGTGGTCCAGCAACATCCACCAGTGTTCAGGTTTTCGAACCCCAGCTTTTATCCTCAGGTAGGAAAGTACAGCGATTTGAGTGCAAAACAAAAACACATCAGGGCGATGAACACAGTTGACTCAGGAGTCATAGAGGAGGGTGAACAAACTACCTCACTACATATTTCCGTTTGGCACTCAGTTTGGGTCACATACGCAGATACATATACGTTCCCTCTCTCTTGCTGTGCTGCCCTTCCGTGGGGCTTGACCCCTCATTCCGTCTCGCTGCGCTACCCCTCCTGTTAGCTGTGGGACTGGGGTGCGATGCTGGAGCAGTCCGAAACGAGCAGTCCAACAACAGCGCTGCCGCTTCCTCCGCCGCAGACACTGCTGGATACGGATGTGGTGGGGCTAGGGCTGGGGCTTGGGCTGCCCTGAGGGGCACTGTGTGTACCCATGTGACCCTGCAGCTGCGTGGGGGTCTTGCACTGCACACCACACAGCTGGCACAGCAGAACTCCCCCTGCACCAGTGCCCCCAAACCCTCCCCTCTGGCCTTCGCTTTCCTTCCATTCCTGGCCATGGTGCTTCTGGGCATGTACCCGCAGATACGTGAGTGTGGTGAAGGCTGCAGGGGGGACAACAGACAATGCTAAGCTGAGTGTGTGTCACTCTCATGGCTCTGCACACATTTGTTTAGAAAAACGTGCAGGGTACTCACTACGGTTGCAAAGGTGACACGCGTGCTGCTGTGACTGATTGTGCACCCTCATGTGGTCCGTGATGTAGGCAGCTGACAGCAGCTTGCCACAGATGTGGCACGGAACCTTCTCCTCATGCCGGATCATGTGAGCACGCAGCCGGTCCCGAGTGGCGAACGCCGATTCACACGTCTGCACAACATACGTGTACACGTGGTCAGAGGGGGTCAATTGGCCACATGCTTTAGAGGCAGTGTGGAGGGAGACATTTTACCTCACACTTGAAGGGTCTCTCTGTGGAGTGGACCTGTCTCACGTGGCTGTTGAGGTGGTCGGGCCTACAGATGAATGAAAGCTGGTTACAGACCAGTGTACACACACCCACAACCTCAGTGCGCACATGGTGTCACAAGACACGTACCGTGAGAAGCCCTTTGCGCAGTGGGGGCACACGTAGGGCTTCTCGATGCCACCCTGGTGCGAGCGCACGTGGTAGCTCATGCGGTCCTTGCGCTTGAAGCGCTGCTGGCAGATGGGGCATGAGTAGGGCTTCTCATCCGAGTGTGAGAGTCGGTGCCGGTTCAGGTGGTACACGTCCCGGAAGGCCTTCCCGCAGGCCTCGCATGCATGGTTCTTCCGCACTGGGTTCGGATTCGGTGGGCGCTGACAGACAGAACTCCGTGTTACTTAATATTTGGCAAGAGTCACTCTGATGCAAACAAACAACAAAACCTATGATTGATAAATAATATAAATTACAAAACTAAGCTGTGAGCTACTCTGCATTTATCTAATACCTTTCTCCAAAGAGAATTACACAGATTTTCCCATGTATACAGCAGGGTAATTTTTACCACAGCACTTCAGGGTAAGGGTATTAGAGCAGGAAGTGGGATTCCAACCTGCAACATCAACATTGCACGCCGTCCACATGACAGCTAAGAAACAAAATAAGACTTCTACTACTGTTATTTGTGCAGCTGTTATTATTGTTTTTATTACTCCTTCATGCAGAGCAAACAAACCTGTGGCATTGCCCCGACAACCATGTCTGCAGAAGAAAGAGAGGAGGGTGCCGTCATGGTGACTGTCGCTGCAGCGATAGACACTGCGGCAGATACGACATCCTGGTTGCCGAGAGAGGGTGGGTGAGGACCCGGCTCTGAAGCGGAGTGGGGAACCGAGAGGTGCAGCAGGGAAAGGGGGACTGTAGTGCTGTCGACTCTGGTGACCCCCGCCACATCCTTTGTGCTCTCCTCTTGCTCCTGCGCCACCCGGTCCTTCATGCGGACACCTGTGTGAACTGACTGGTGACGCCGCAGGTTGTAGCTGTTCTTGAACTGTTTGTTGCACAGCGGGCAGATGTGAGACGCACGGCCTGGCCTGGAGACAGGTTTCACTGCGGGGGGGGGGGAAGTGTGCGTGAGTGTGTGTGAGTGTCAGCTCTCCCTTCCCACCCTCCATGTCCACCCACCAGGTAAGGGCTCCTCGTTCAGGGCAGCAGTGTCCACTGTGGATGGGGGCGTGACTATGTGCTCTGTGGGCGGGGTATTCACGGAGCCTGTTAGATCTGGCAGGAGACCTGATTGGAGAGTCGTCTCTGCCTGGGTCTGGGTAGGCGGAGTCTAGCACAGGTAAATAGAAACAAAGCTGGAATCAAAACAACGCCAAGAGAAGGACGGAGAGCGCCATCCGCAGTCCAATCCAGTCCACCACAGCTTGTCATTTTATTCGCACTCTTGTGTTCAGTCCGCAGGGATCATTAGTAACATCACTGAGCAGTGACATAACAGCAATGCGACAGTGCCATGAATACGGAGAGACGGCGGCCGAGAGGGCCGCGGAGGCATGCGGGACGGACACACACAAACACACACATGCACTCGTCTCACCTGAAAGAGGAAGTTGCTCCAAGCGGTATCCATGCTGGAGCAGCGGGACCCCCCAGGGAGGCGCTACCTGCTCGAGAGGCGGCCCGTGGGCTCAGCGCATGTAGTGCTGGTGTAGTCGTGAAGCCACTAGAAATGCATCTTACCGCACAGGCAGTGAGGCGCAGCTGCCCACAACGCCCTTCTGCGCTCAGTCCATGGTGAACACAACCGCCCGCTCATCTGATGTCAGCAGTAACCGCGATTATCAGTGAAGCTGATTTTCGCTCCTTTCATTGCCGCAGCCTCACGAAATCCGGCGAGAGAAATGAGGCCAAAAGAGAGGTGTGAATTTTCGCCGCTCGGTAGCTACTTGGACAGTTAGCGTAAGGCACCGCAGTTGCTGCGCAGTCGCCCGCGCGCCCCGCAGGTTCACAAGGCTTGGATGTGGGCCGCGGCGCCTCTGTCGATGCTGTCAGGCCGCTGGGCCCAGTCGGCCTCTCGGAGCCTCGGGTTTTCCTCCGGCCGCGGCTGCCGCTAAAGCGCTCCCCTCTGGCCGCCACCCGTCACCCGCAAAGATGACATCTTTCTTTTTTTCTACCGCTCGCTCGCTCACTCCCTCCCTCCCTTCCTTTTTTTTTTTTTTTTTTTTTTTAAAACCGCTTCTTCTCGCCCCCCCTCCGTATCTCGCGCACCGCTGCGCCCCCGCGCTTTAAAGGCGAGTCTCTTCTGGCCTCTCGCTTAAAGGGAAAGCAGCCCTTAAAGGGGAAGCGTCCTCTTCTTGCGGTTCATCTCCTTCTGGCCACACCCCCTTCTCTTTGGCCGACGTCACCCCTCCCAAAAAAAAAAAAAGTTTTTTTGTCCGGAATTCATGATAATCTCGTTTTTTTTTTTTTTTAAATGGAAAAACTTCCACTCACAGTCCTGGTAAGCGGAAATTAGACATGTGCGAATGTGGCAGCAGCTTGTATTTCTTTGTTTCCCCGTGTTAGCATCGCTCCGGCAGCACAAATGACCAGAGGACACGCGTGGCAACTTTGTTTATTACAGTTTCGTCACTGCGCACACAAGACGGCACCTCGTCACATGACCTCACAAAGTTTGCACTACGAAAACATCCCACTTTGTCCAACTCAATACAACACATGGTGCTATTATCACCTCACTAGCTGTATAACTTTTTGCTATTGATAAAATAAAACATAAAAAACGAACAAAAAATCAAATGCAGACAAGCCTTAAAAACAGTGCAGCAGTGGAATGGGTCCGTGTCTCCATCGGTCCTGGGTACTTTTACTTTGTTTCCTCCTCCACTGACTGTTTGGTCTAATATTTCTTTACCGTCAGCAGCGGGCATTCTGGCAACATCTTGCCGGAACTCTCAGTCAACGTTTTATTTCACTTTGCAAGCGTCAGTGTCGCATTTACGTGCATTGTAGTGTGCAACTGCTTGTGTGTGCGTGTGTTTTCCCAGCGTACGTGTATCACAGTTACTGTTCACAAGGCACACTCACTACACCACATTCCTATGATGACATAGCAGAACGCACTATATTTATATTCTGTATAAGCAAAAGTTTCCTGTTCTCTCGGAAACTATAATTCATGGAAATTAATGTGTCAACAGCCAACATGACAATATGTGACTAAACATAATTACTAACAAAAACTAAGTAAAAACAAAAAATTCTAACACCTGTACTGGTCTTCCACAATTAAACAGCAGTCCCTGTTTATAAAGGACACCAAGACTCACAAATGTCCTTTTGGGGAACTTGGTCCTTTTTCCACCAAAAAATCCCCTGAATTTACTGTGCCCCCCCCCCGAAAGAATGATTGATAAATAAATGTTCCTGCAGCATTTGCTCTTCCCCTGTATTCCTCCCTTTCTGCAAGGTCCATACATAGATAATTATAGTTCAGAGGCCATACACCCTCCCTCTCATTCATTCATTCATTCATTCATGCATGCATGCATTCAAACACCCCCCCCTCCTCCCACTCTGAGGGGAACAAATATACATAAATAGACTGACTGATGGACAGACACTAGTCTTTCATCGACACACCCACCCACCCACTCACTCACTCGCTCTTTGCTCTCTCTTTCTCCCTGTCTGCGAGGTCCATAGCTGCCATGTTCCTGGCAGCAGTTATGAGGTGAAGAACGCTGATGCCTGATTTGAGCGCACACACAACCCCACAGACTCCCAGCAGCCAGTGCAGCAGGACTGGGGGGTGTTAATGTATGAAACAGACCAAAAGAGAGGGAGAGGCTAGTTAATATTACAGCAGGGTATGTGGGGATACATCTGCAGTGAAGGTGAGGGAAACACTCACCATGTGGCTCCTCGATGAAGTGCAGTATGTAGAGAAGGCTGAAGAAGAGCTCATTGCCCATGCACATGAAGAACAGCACTGGCTGAGACAGGGGAGACAGGGGTCAGGGTGGGCGCGCGCACATTCAAGAGTGTGCATGTGTGTGTACGTGCATATCGGTCGTACCCGAGAGGTATAGTACAGCCGCAGGATGGGGTTCCCAGACAGGTCGATGGTCTTGTGACTGGAGGCTCCCTTCATGGTGGAACTGAAGAGGAGGAGGACAGATGTGGCCCCTGAGATGTTTCCCCGGCATAGCAGAGCTCAGAATGCTCCCCCTTGGTGCCCCCTGCCTACCTGTGCAGGTGCAGCCAGTGGCTGGCAATGTCCAGGCTCATGCTGAGCTGGAAGAGGAACACGTAGGAGGGGTAGAGCAAGGACAGGTTCACCAGCAGGCACATGGTGGCACAGCGGTCTGTCAGCATGTCCAGCATGGCCCCGAACTTGGTGCCTGTGTGTCACACATATTATTATTAACTATTGATCAACACAAAACCTGTGTACCACAAGCGTTATTAGTAAACGTGTACCGCCTGTGCGGCACAGGGAGACGGGAGAGGGGTATGGGTACCCTGGTTGAGTGCGCGGGCTGCATGGCCGTCGAAGGCGTCGAGCAGCGCGCTGAGCAAATAGCAGAGCACGGCCGGCACTGGGCAGCAGGGCATCAGGTAGAAGGCGAGCAGCGCTAAGACGATGCGGCCATAGCCTGCGAGAGAAGACATATACGTAAAGACCAGCGCTATTCATCGCCTTCCAGGCGGAAAAGCATAAAGGTACCTACCGATCAGATTGGGAACAAAGAGGAAAATGTTCTCTTCCGACATGACAACAGAACATCAACGTCCGTGCCCCTGCCCGACTGTTTTCCGAACGCATCCGCCGTCACTTCCTGTCATCGCCGCCATTTCCGGTGCAGCCTGAAGCCCCAGGCGGGGACGCCCAGCGAGCGCCTGCGCAAATTCGTGCTGCTGCTGCTGTGTCGCAAGAATATAAGTTGGCTCACAAACTGGCGAGTCTTCGCAAACAAATGCTTCTCGCTTGGTCCCTCATTTTCAAACATAATTTCTCCCCCGTCGATACTTCAGTTGGAACAATGGTGATATTCAATAGAAAAAGAAAACAATTTTCTTCGATAATTGCTTTCAAAAGAACACCTTGCTAGTTACCCGCTTAGTCAAGGTTTTTTAATGAATCATACCGAATTTCAGACACCCCCTTTTTCTGGTTTTTCGGAAAGAATTTCAACATCTTTATATACTAAAGTTAAGACACAAGATGTATGCAATATATCTGGTATATTGATCTGGTATTTTATATATTTTGTCTTTTTTTTATCCCTTGGGAATATGTTAATTTCATTTTTTTCTTTCAATATGTATAAACTTCATTGTGCTGCAACTGGCCTTGTATACCTTTATTATTGTACCAGAGAGAAGGCCCCATCTGTGTTTTTCCCACATTACATTTCTGATAAAGTGAAATAACCACTGCTCAATATTTTATTAAAAAAAAAAGCAAACGCATGCTGGCACCATTTTGATGGACTGAGAAATGCTGAACGGCTTCTGGATATCGGTACTCCCTTCTTACCACCACTATAGGCTTATTTTTCTTAAACAGAAATATTTGAATGTAAAACTATTTCAAAATTGTATCAATTGAAAAAAAAGACTGCAAATCGGTTATAACAGTAGAAATTATTCTGAGATAGTTACTGAAAGCATGAGCTGTGGCCCACAGTGGACTGGCGCTCCTGCGCATGTGTTATGCTATAGTGACTCCCAGCCAAAATATGAACTGTTACTCAAGTCCAAAGTTCATTTTTTAATTTGGAAGTTTTGCTTCTGCACAAAGACTTGAATGGGAAAGCTGAGCTCAGCGTTCCCGTGGCCCCGAGTCCTTCACGGCCACCAGGCTTCTCCCGGTTGCCATTTTCAGCCTGAAGCCATGTGCCAACCACCAGGTGACTTCGACCTGGAGCCTTGCGCCCTGGACACAGGGAGCTAGTCAACTCCTCCAAATACAAAAACCAGATGTTGTTCGGAATTCCCCAGGTCCCCTTTATTTTTAGCATTTAACAAAACATTACATGTATGGGAATGATAAAATACGACTCGAAACTGCCAAACAGGGGGGAAGCCATCGAGGATACTGTACTGTATTCTATAAATATATATACAGCTTAAACTGTCCTGTACACAATTAATACTGTCTCTAATATTCTACAACCCTGAAGAGTTACTGCCCATAGACTCCTACCTTGAGGCTTAATGGGAAATTGAGGGTTAGGTAGTCATATATATATATATATTATATATATATATATATATATATATATATATATATATAAATAAAATAAAAAAAATATTTTATACGTCTCTATCACAGTAACATCTCTCAAACTCCCCACCTAGTGGTCAGTATTGGCAACCTTTTCAAATAAACAAAAAACAGAATTAGTGCACAAATATTTGATCAACTGCAGTAGTAGTAATAATAATAGTAATACTTAATGAAAATCTCCCAACTTTTTTCTCAATACTATAGTCAACATATCAAAATTATTATTACTTTATAAAAGTGTTTACAGTTAGTGCCTTATATACACATATATAAGTACAATATAGATCAAAAGTGTGGGACAGTCAACAATCTTTACTGTCAATAAACCTTTGACAAGTATTATATTTATATATAAATGTAGTGTTATGTATACAAATGCCATCTGTACATTAATTCCATGCACTGAAATGTAACTCCCAGCCACACGTTTACATACTCAGTATGCCTGTTACGGAATGCAGGGATTAACATTCACACAGACATGAGGCCTGTGTCAGAATATGCCACACAGCGTGCATGAGAGAATGGGCCGGGTCACCTCGTCAGCACTCTAGCCCAACATTATAACACCAGTAAGAAGAGGGACCATTTGTTTGTTTGTTGGCCTACACAATCCCCTGGTCCCGTGGGGTCTCTTCAGGTGGTCTTAAAGGCAGCGAGGTTAGCTGTAGTAGACACGTGTCCTCAGCCACCAAATGGCAGTGTATTTCACAAAACCTAACTTGAACGTCAACAAAAGCTCCTTTAGAAACAAATGTCCCGTCTCTCCCTCTCCAGTTAATTTATTAACCATGTTAGTGTTAAAGGTCCACCACTGTACTTGTTTCATCTCAAAAGCACTATTTACAGCATTAAAATGTCTTCTGTCCCAGTCTACTAATGTTCTGCCTCTGATAATCATTAAGGTTTATGGTTTCATCCTGCGCTTCTTTCTCCTTTCAATCTGTAAACAGCAACTGCAGTTAAGCACGAACCTTGCCCACAAATCCGCTCTCCCCCTCTACGAATAGGACAGGTGGGACCCATTGGAGATATGAGAAGTGACAGAGGTGCTGCGGCTCAAGCCACCCTCGCCTCCCCCAGCCCCCCCAGGGCCACCCCCCGAGGCTGTTCTCCGCAGAGGCTGGGGGCTGTTTCTCAAAGCCATGAGACTGGGGCCCCGGACGACTAGGCTACTCCCACCACCACTGCCTGCTCCCCCATAACCCCCCTGGGAGGAAGACGAGGAGGACGAAGAGGGCGGGGAGGACGATGATAGGGATATAGGGGGTGGGGGTGGTGGTGGGGGGAGGAGGGCCAGGGACTGGGAAGAAGAGTGAGAAGACAGGTGGTGGGAGTGCCCGTGGGACAGGTGGCACCCTCCACCCCCCCACTCTCGCTCCCTGAACAGGTGTGGGGTGCTCTGGTGGTGCTGCTGCTGCGGCTGCGGGAGGTGATGGTGATGATGGTGGTGGTGACGGTGGGAAGAAGAGGAGGATGAGTGCAAGGAGGATGCACCCCCCTCTCGGGCTAAGACCGACTCTGGTCTACTGAAGGGCAATACGCCCCCCTCAGCACAGCTGTTCTGGCTCCGCCACGAGTGTGGCGCACCAGAATTGTGCGGATGCACACCGTGGGTCCAGTGGCTGCCGGAGCGCGGAACTGGGCGTGACGGCCAGCCCCCTGAAGCGGCCGTGGGTGGATTTGGGTAGCCCTGGCTGAAGGCCTCTGCAGGGATGCCCGTCAGCGCCATGTTGCTGAAGCCCAGGCGCATGCTCTCTGAGTCAAAGGCCTCAATCTCACGGGCCTGGCGTTCCAGCAGGGTTCTGATGCGTTCCGAGCGCTCGTTCTGCAGCGCCAACATCTCCTCCTCAATCTGGAGACACAAGCGGGTAGGGGGGAGAAGCAGTCAGACACCCTTCGGTCCGGCCGAGCTCATGCTGTAGACACAGTGGATGACAGGCCTCACCCTCTGCTCCAGCAGGGCCCTGCGGATAGACACACGCTGCTCCAGCTCCTTGGCTTCCCGCTCATGCTGTGAGTCTGTGTGGATCTTAATCTTGCTCTGGTAGGCATTGAGCAGCTCCAGCTCCTGCTGCAGTTGCATGCGCAGCACCTGGTATTCGGCTTCCTGAGTCTCGTCCAGCCGTAACTGTGTGTGTGTGTGGGGGGGGGGGGTGTATACAGACAGGGAATCAGTGTGGGGCATAGGGGACCCTGGGAGAAAGCTTACTGTATCACCAACTTTGCCTCCCTGACAGTTTACAGTGTTTTCCTTCTCAATGCCTGGTTTTTCACCCAGTTGAATATTAACCCCACTTAACCCAATCTGCAACATTCACTTCTGTGCCATAAACTGTGTGGGAGAAAAACGCACTGCATTGTGGGAACAGTGCAGCTTGCAAATCCACCTCCTTCTGTGCATTGGTTTTACATCACTGTGATTTAGATGTCAAATTATTCATTAATTTATTACAGAGCTGTATTCTGGACACTTTTTCCTAAAAAAGTAAAGTATCTGCTAAGGTAGAAAACTGTTTTCAAGTAAAAAAGATGGCTATTTCTCCTGTGATATGTTGGTGCATAACCACACTGCAACCTTCTTATTCTGAGATCCGATAAAGGAGCTGAAAATGTGCCTCTGTTCACCACAGTCTCTTTCACCTCCCACTTTGTCTAACAACACCACCATTATCTTTGTTAAGTCTGGTCACACCAGATATTTCTTTATCAAATCATTGCTGTTTTTTTCTTATATGATGATGCCAGCAATAATCATTCTTCCTATTTTAATGGGTGACACAGCCTTCTCCTTACTTTAGGCATCGCTTATGGTGATTTTGCTGCGAGTCCAGAGAAGACTGTAACAGCCCAGCAAGTAATTTTAATACTGTTTTTTTTTCCCTTTTCTTTTCTTTTTTTTTTTTTTTTTTTAAACACAGAGGAACCTCGGCACTGCGCACGTTCCTGCTTAGAAGCTTGCCACGTGTCTCAATACGCCATGCTAAGGTGGACGAACGCAAGCTGAATGCCTCCTGTGTGAGGTACTAGCGGGCGTGCAGGCTGACCACCTCTCCGCTTGCCTTACTCACAGCCTGTGTGGAGAGCATGTCGTTGATGGAGTGGTCGTACTGCTCAGCCAGGATGGCCAGCTTGCGCGTCTGCTCCTCCTTCAGCCTCTTGAGCACGGCCTTGTGGTCCGCCTTGGGTGTGCTCTCTAGCAAGTGGTTGCGCAGCGCCTTGTACTGCCGTGTCTGGATCTTACATGTGTCCTGGAACTGCCGCTTGATCTGGAGCTCTTTCGACTGTGACAGGGAAGCAGGATCAGCACCTGTTTGTTACACCCTCAGCTCCTTAAGACTGCTGTCTACATCTGAAAAGCAACAAGGCACCACAGCCCCCCCACCACACACACACCCATGACAGTCATCACCACTGGCTACACCCATACTAAAGTCATACCCAAACAAGAGTCTGTGACTCCCACATGGCAGTCCCTGCTTACAGCTCCTCCCACACAAAAGACCTCTCCTGCAACAAAATGGTACTCCTCCAGCGGTCCTTGCCTCCAGCCCTACCCTCACTGCACAAAGCTCCTCCCTGCAGGACAATTCTGGCCATGAGAAAGCACCTGGGAGCCAGGAATTGCACTCACCTTGAGGCTCTTGGGCTGCTGGCGCACCTCCATAGCATGCTTCTGCCGCAGCTCCTGCTCGCGCCGTTTATTGTACTCAAGCTGGTTGGTAAGCTCCGTCTGGTGCTGGGTGCGGATCAATTCGGCCCGCATGCGCTGCACGGAGCCCAACTGACGGAACTCAAGCTCCTGTGTGGACTCGTGGTGCCGTAGCAGCATGGCACACTCCAGGTCCTTCTGCGTCTGACGCTTGTTAAGCTCCTGCCAGTTCAAAGAAAAACAGAGGTGATTTACCTGAAAGACACCAGAGTCCACAACCTTGAACCTTTCACTTAACCAATGCACTTTCTTCTGCGTACCTCTCTCAGCAGGTCCTGCTCCAGGTTGTGTCGCGCGAGCAGCATCTTGCGCTTATATTGGCGACACTGCACCTCGTAGTACTGCCTCTGTCTGCGCAGGAGCCCTGCCTCCTCCTCTGCCTGCACCTGCTGCAGACTCTCCTTCTGCCGCACCAGCCACTCCTGCTTCTCCCGCTTTGGCGTCGACTGGTTCTCGCTCAACTCCTGCACGCACACACAGAGCAGCAGGGTGTTATAAGTGCTTGCGTATGCTTGGCACATGCATACAGCTCCAAAGAGCGCAGTCCAGGTGATACCTCCTTGAGCTGTTCCTTGCGCTGCCGGTACTGCCGCTTCTGGGACTCCAGCAAGGTGCCGAGCTCCTTTTTCTGCTGGCCCAGGATGTGCTGCTGGAACTTCTTTTCTTCAGCCAGTGCAGCTTTCGTCTGTAGAAATCAAACCATCTAACACACCTAACTAGATCACATTCATCTCCTAACTGTTTGGCTGAGCAAATAAGGGCCCCTCACCTCCTTCTCCAGGATGGCCTGGTGCTTCTTGCTGAGCTTGTCCCCCTCTACAGCAAAGCTGTTCCTCTGAGTCTCCAGCTCCTTGTCAAGCCTTAACTGGTGCTCGTCCATTTCAGCCTTAAGCTTGTTCTCCAGTGCCATCAGCTGCTTCTGGTGTTGCCGCCGCATGCGCTTGTAGCCAGACATCTGCTCCCGCAGCGCCGAGCCCTGCTCATGCTCCTGGATTTGACGGGTCACCTGGGAATCAAAGGGAAAGGGTTTCCAGCTGACAGTCCTAACCCTCAGAACAGCAATTCAGTGAAGTCAATTGAGAATTTCAGCCACTTATTCTCTTTGAAATTTAGGACTATTTATGACAAAATTCATACTTTGTTAACCCCAGCTGTTGATGGGCTTCACCTAAATGACAATTAACACACTTTCAGATGCCCATCATGTTACACAGATACAGGTGAATATTAGTTTTGCCATGTAAGCAAAGGAGAGGGTGTGTTGCCATGACTACCAGAGAAGCAGTGCGGATGGTGGCAAAGTGGTCTCGATTCCGGTAGTAGGCGCGGCGACGGGCACCGGACGAGGGCTGCTGCTGGGCATCCATCTCGGGTTGGTAAGGGTCATCATAGATGTTGTCGTGGCCCTGAGGGGCAGGATGAGCGCTGGTCAAACAGTATCAGCAGTTTGGCACACTTCAGATCTCACTTCTATGTGGAACTGCCCTGCATCCCCATATCAGCACTAACCGGTGGTCTGTGAATGATGGAGCTGTTGGAGGTGACCGTGTGTTCGCCTTCCTGCATCATAGCAATCTCCCCACTGTCGTCAGAACCGTCCGCCAAGCTGTTGACAGAGCTGCTCTGGGAACTAGCACTGATGGACATGGAGGGCACCGAGTGGGAGCTCTCCATGCTGTTCACTGTGCCCGTCCTGAGCAGGTACTGCTCCGCCTCCTGCCAAATGTGCATGCAGACACACACAGTCAGACAGAGCAACAGGTTCACTTAAACAGTGAACAAAGCCCAATCTTTCAAAACAGCACAACTACAGCTCTGACACTCGCAGTATCAAGGAAAGCAGCAGCACCTCCTCCTCCTCCACACCCTCAGGGGCGGGGCCATTGTGTGTTTCCTGGAAGAGGATCTTCTTCATCTTGCGGTACTGCAGGTTGTCTAGCTCTCTCACTGCATCCTTGGTCCTTGCGATCAGCTCCAGTACAACCGACATGGGTCGTTCTCTGCATAGGAACCGATGCTGGAGAAAGAAAAGTAGAGACATCTTGTAACCCATCAACCACAAATACACACGCACGCGCGCACACACACACACGTACCTTCAGCAGAGCTTCAGAGGTAGGTCTGTCCTGGGGGATCTTCTGTAAACACGAGTCCACAAAGTTCCGAAAGTATTCTGACCTGAGAGGGAAAGAAAGAAGAGGTCAGTGGCTTTCATAAGCAGTGTAGCCAGAAAGCAGGGTAGAGCAAAGGGACGTTGTCCAGGCAGCAAACCACTCACCAGTGATTGGACTGCAGCACAGGGCTCTCATTCTGGGCGATGTGGTACAAGGCGCTCATAGCATTCATGTTGAACAGAGGCGGCTTCCTCTCCGCTGGGATGAGAACGGATATTAGCTTAGAGTCCAAAGCTGCTTAAGAACACAACATAAATCCCTGTGGACTAACAGGAATGTGATGTGGACCTCCAATAGCGCACAGGAGGCCGAGTCACACGGGTCGTAACATTTCAAGCGAGGTGGATATAAAAGCACACACAGAATGGATAAAAGAGAGATCATACCCAGCTCTATGGACGTGATCCCAAGTGACCATACATCCACCTTCCCATCGTACTGGCCCTCATCCATGGCGAGGATCACTTCAGGAGCCATCCTGGATCGGATCAAAGAGTTGGGATCACACACATCAGCAGACTTGCAGGCTGCAGGGGAACACACCTCCTGTCCTGCACTATAGTTTTACTATTTTTCAGAAAACGGCTCACATTGCGGGCTGAAGACTGCCAATTCAGGCAGTATCATTCAGCAGCCCATATTATCCGTTTAGGAGAATTAGTAGAACCACCTGCTGCTTGTTTAAGAAGGCTGTGCGAAGGTGAAGGTGAGGACGGGTGCCATGAAATCACTGCCTCAGCTTGAGCACTTTCACAAACTGTCCCATAAAGTCTTAAATACAAGTAAAGCCGATATAAAAGGGCCACTACGGAGTAGTATGCAGGCTCACCAGTAAGGGGTGCCCACAAAGGAGTTGGCAGGGGCAACAATAGAAGCAGAGCCAAAGTCCCCGAGCTTCACTTGGCCAGGTTCTGTTAGCAAGATGTTCCCTGCCTTCACGTCCCTGGAAAGGTGGTGGTGGTGGTGGTGGTGGGGGGCGGGATGGGACAGACAAGGTCATCATGCAGCTTCTCACAGAGGTATCACAATATTACTGCTGGAGGAGTGTGACAGGTCACCTGTGAATCATGTTGTGGGAGTGGAGGTATGCCAAGCCCTGCAGTGCACCATGGGTAATAGCAGCTATTTCCACTTCCTGTAGAGGTTTCTTGTGAACTGCAGAGAATGTAAATATGAATTTCTCTCTGACCAGAAGTCAGACTATTTGACATAAACGGCAGCAGTTTCAAAAATGCTCACCTTCCAGGAGGTCTGAGGCAGAACCCAAACAGTACTCCATCACCAGCTGAGACAGGAATACGAGATGATTATATTCGCCAAATTCCCCCCCAAAGAGCTCCAACCAAACTCCCGCACAACAGCATTCTTGTTCTAGTAAGCGCTCTGCAAGTCCTCTGACAGCAGAGCATTTCCAGACTAGAGTGGTACAGCACAGTAATCCAGCAGGCTTTAGGGAGGCTCAGGAAGGCACAGCCTGGGTCTTTCCACACATTTCCTTACTTTACCCCCAGCCACTCTTTGGAAGGACATCTTACAGGCCATTTTATATCTGACAGTAACGAAAAACAAAAACACAGAGCAACAAACGCTGCACACTACAGCCTCAGGCATCCCACTTACCCAGGCAGTGTGCTCCCTCAGGTAGCACCCCTTATACTCAATGGTATTGGGATGCCGCAACTTCTGAAGGAACTTGACTTCTTTGATAATGTCTTGCCATTTCTACAAACAGCCAAAAGGAAAGACAGTTTAAAAATATATATAACCCGCAGGAAGACACAGTAATGAAGAAGAAACCAAGAACATGGGAGCCTCACCTCGTTAGACTGCTTGCCGCTGTAGGACATTTTCTTGATGGCCACCACCTCATTATTACGGACATCACGAGCCTGACAGCAAAGACAGCAGATCACGACTTTCTCGTTGCTGCCACGCCACAGGCAGATATGTACATAAAGCCAATTCCACCGCCACAAAACACTAAAATTCATTGGCACCCCCCGCCGCAGTCTTACAAAGTAGACAGCCCCAAAGCTGCCATGGCCGATCTCTCGCAGGTCGGTGAATAGTTTCTCGGGGTCGTCCCTGAAGAAGAGCTCTGCCACTTCAGGGTCCTTGAGGCTCCCAGCCCTGGAGCTGCCGCTGGATGGCATGTTGAGCTCCTGTAAAAACACCACTGCTGTCATTTTCCTCCCCCACTCCCCCAACAACGTTCAACAGCCACCACTACAGTTATTATTAGTCCAGAGCAACTCGTGTAGCCTGGTTTTCACTTTGCCTGTTTCTTTAATTGGATTTTGACTGAAGATTTTCAGATTAAAGTCCAAGCTGGGTCACATTTGTAGCAAAGAAACATCCAGATAAAACGCCTTAAGGACAAGATGGTTAAAGGAAGTGTTCAACAGCCTACACGAACTCAGCCTTCAGGGCAGCTGGCTGAGGACGGAGCCTAGCCAGTCGCCTGCAAAAAGGGGCCGAAGGAGAAGAACATGCAAAAAGTGTCCGGTAAACTACAGAACCGTGGATGCTGCAGGTAGGAGGGGTGAGCCACCCCAGAGCTGCACTGCTCCTTCACGTGACACTCAAGGCCAGTAAACACAGATATTCACCTCACGGTTCAAACTGTACATGCATTATTTGAAAACATTTGTGAGTGGCTTTGTTTGCGCCTGGTACGTACCTGGTTTGAGGAAGGAAGCAGAGGCTGGACAGATACAGCAGCACAAAGATAACCGTCCATCACCGCAGCCTGATATGGAATTATCCGAAAAACAACTCGGAGCAAACGGTCTACTCAGTCCTCAGTGGCACGGACTGCATCGATGTACAGTTGAGGCGCAAACACTGTGCTCATCCAGTCCACAGGTGTTCTAACCCAAATGAGCTCCGCAGTCACACACAGGGGACACTTGGCAATGTCGCCAACTGGGTGTCCACTGGACAGGTGTCAGCAGGTAGGGGGAGATTAATGACAGGACAAACAGCGAAGGTGCTGCCCCACCTGCTGCGTCAGTAACGGGACCCAGGGCGAAGCCGTGAGCACACTTTTGCAGTTGTCGTGGCCGTACGAAGTGCTCGCAAAGTTACTCGCCAGTGCGGTCGCTGTTCGCCCGCGCAGACACGCGCTCTTCCAGTTTTACGGTAAAAACAAAGTGCCGTGACCAGGACAATACTCGTACAGAAGCGGCTGCACCCTGACTTACCGCGACGCCAAGTGATCCGTCAAGAACAAACGGGCTCTTCCTCTTGCTTTGCGGCCTCCGTCTCCGTCAGCTTTGGTCCCACGGCCTCAGTGTTTATTCACCATTTTCACAGCTCTTCTTGGGCTCGGCCGCTCCCTCTCAAACCAACTCTTCGTCCCCGGTCTTGCGTTTCTCCAGCTAGCGCCTCACCCGACCCTTTTCCCGCTTAAAGTGAGCCACGGCTCGTGTTCCTTCTCGCCCACTGTCGTTTCCTTCATATTTCGCCGTCACATCACTATTTCAGATGATGCGACTAACGTATTTCAGGCGCGTTTGTCTCCATTCCTCCGAGCGCCTTTCCGTCTCAACCCTTTTTGTTCAGAATGTAAGATGGCTACGCGGGGCGGGAGCCGACCGGAAACAGGAAGCGGGGTTCATGGTCGCGACAGAAGTTCTTCCGGTAAGCTCAACCGCGCCGTTGGTTGATTCAAAACTAATTAAGGATTCGTTTTATGCCAATATCCCCCCCCCCCCCCAATATTTCCTGAAACGTTATGTAAAGTCATACATATATGTGTATGTACTCTTTATGAAAGTGAGGAATAGGTTTCATGCGTCCCAAGTGTTTTCAGGCTCAATTCTGCTTTCACGTTCACTGATACGCCAACATGTGTACTTATCGTGGGAAATAATTCACATTTTCTGAGTGCAGAGTTCAATTTACAATGGGATCCGGCCACCGTTCCACTGGGTGGCAAACCTGCCGAACGCCACACTTTAATAGGTACACCAGGCTAGCACCAGGTTCAGTCTTTCGAGGCACGGATTCCACGGCAAATGTGCGTTTTGGTCCATGATCCTCTGATGGCGGCGCATCGATGGTGTGGATTTCCTGTTCTGCCTCTCGGGAAAGGTGCTGAACTGGGCTGAGATGTGTAGACTGCTCGGGCCATTGAAGTCAACTGAGCTCGCTTCCCTGTTACTGAGACCTGCTTGCTGACATATGGTGCGTTATCCTCCTGGAAGTATCTTTTTCCAAATAAGACGTAGACTGCGGCAGTGTTTAGGCACGCCGTGCAACGCACACGATGCTCACGTGGTGTCAACATTTAGACACAAGGCACAGCAGCTCCACGTGTTGCATGCTGTTGCCCCCGCGTTGCTACCATCTCAGCGTGTTGCTACACAAGCTGAGGTTAGTCAGGCCAGGTGTGGTTTCTTCCCCACTTTTGAGACGTCCGCCTGTGGCGAGCACATGCTCACCGTAGCCTCGCCTTGTCGCTCACAGCTCCTAGGACTCGAACCCCGTTTAGCCTTCTGCTGTTGCAGCCCCTCGGCTTCAAGCTCCGACAGGACGCCCTTTCTCACACCGCTAAGAATCGGCTTTAGGTTGTGTGGCACCTGCGCAACGGTGCCTTGGCCGTTCAAAGGATGTGCGAGGTGTGATGATGCAATAAGAAGAGAGTGGCAACATAATAAATGACTATAATGAAAGAAAACAATAACTGAAGTATTGCTGAGACAGTGAAAGAAAAGGAGTGCCGAGACGTGTCGCTTGAAAGCAGTACTGACCATGGGGATGGCAAACATTGATTTCTTTTAAGTAACAGATTCCTTGACCTTCCTGGGGAGGGAATATCACAGTTTGATACGGCAATGCAGGTGAGCTCGAGGGACGCGTCGGATCTTGAGGACTTGACATGGACTGTACACATCCGAGCTCAGGCCAGTAGAGCAAAGCAGCGGCTCCACCACCTCAGACAGCTGAAGAAGCTGCAGGTCTCTCCGTCGATCCTTAAAACGTTCTACTCTGGTGCTATACAATCTGTTCTGACTCAGAACATCATCTCCTGGTTTGGGAATAGCTGTGCTCGTGACATCAAGGCACCGCACAGAGTGATCCGGGCAGCGGAACGCCGCACCAGATCTGATCTGCCATTACTACAGGACATCTACACCAGGAGATGCTGGACCAGAGCGACTAGGATCATCGGTGACCTGTCTCATCCCAGCAACCATCTGTTCAACCTGCTGAAATCAGGCAAACGATTCGGAAGCATTGTGGCAAAAACGGAGAGACTTAAGAGGAGCTTCTATCCACAGGCCATAAGGCTCTTGAACCTACCACTGTCCTCAAAACCACGCACAGTGTCCTGTCGATTCAGATAGCATTTCACTGTATGGCATACCTGGTTACCATGTATGTGACAAATAAATCTCTTTGAATCTCTTTGGATCGCAGCCAGATGAATGATGATCGGAACGGGGAAGAAAGACGAACAGATGGGCGCAAAGGCAAGTCACGCTATTTAAGTGAGCATTAGGACTTTGAAATGGACTCAAAAGCGTACAGGAAGCCAGTGTGGGAGCTCTGATAGAGGTGTGACGTGTCATTTGCCGGAGACTTGGTCTGGATTCTGGTTGCTGTATTATGGACAACTGGAACTTGGTTACGGTGGATTTCAAGGTTCTGGCAAGGAGGGCTTTTACAGCAGTCAGTGCTGAAGAAGATGAGAAAACTAACTTTTAGGAAATCCACTTAGCATTCCCCTTTTCACTGTAAATGGGTATTGAGATTCGTTTTATTTTTATATACTGCCTTTCCCATCACCGCCACATGATGTTTTTTTTCGTCGTTGGTTTTTGCTCATCCAGCTTTTTATATCATGGAAACAATTTGTGAAGGCGGTTAGAAACACTGCCAACCGGTCTTTCAGCATAAAGCTGAAAACTAATACTGTGTGGGTGTTGGAGAACATTTTATCGTGATAAATTGACACTTCAAAAAAAGCTACACTTTTACCTTTGAATTATTATTCTGTATTTAGCTGATGACTTTGTGCAAGGTAGCCATTACACACAATCTTAACTGCAAGAAAATAACTTAACTCTATTTATGGCTATTAATCTGTGTCCCATCCAGGTTGTACCACATCTAGGGCAGTACCTTCTGCTTCCAGGATAGATTGCAAGCCAAGGGGACCCCACGTTACGATAAGAGGCTGTCAGCAGCAAGCGAAAGGGAGGGAGGACTGTTATTCGGAGTCATTTGGATTTAAGTCCCTCTAACACAATAATATCCACAGATTTGTGCTCTGAGTTCAGCAACCTGTGGCTCTCATTGTAGTTAAGAATAAAAAATGACATGTTATTTGCACGGTGGTGATAGCCGTGGTAGAAGACACATGACACCAAGCGGATGTCCCCGTGAAGGGCGGCACCCGACACCCCGTATTAAAAAGGCCAGTGAGCGGAGCAAAATGAGGAGGTTTTCCGTGCTGTGGTCTTTCTGGTTTTGTCACCATCTCAGGATTTCTCTCAGTCTGCAAACACAGACCAGTAAGGCTTTTCATCTGAAAATAAAGTTGTAGGAAAAGAATCAGAGACTCTGAAGAGGATGAAGGTTGTGTTCACTGTTATGGTGGTAATTACCATGGCAACAGGTAGGATTCATTGTATTTAGTAAATACGAAAAAATCATCTCTAGACAAGTGATATTAATGACCAGCTGCTGTAGTAAATTTAAAGAGAGTTTTAATCATTTTCTACCGTGACCGTAACACGTCAAAGTGTAAAAGATTATAAAAGTAGAGATGGGCAAGAAGCCGTACAGCTGATGCTCCAACTCTACCTGATATTTTATGTATTTAATGTAATCGCCGCATTCAGTAGCCGAAAGGATAACCTTTTGGTCTGGTAGTCAGCAGGATGTTGACCGATTCAGGATAAATGAGAACCTTCGTACATACTGAGACATACCTGTCATCTAAGCCCTAAGCTTTCTAGACAGTGGATACAAATAGTGAAGATATGTACTGTATGTACACACAGTTTGTACATTAGATATATTTCTATGTATGTATAAACGTGCTGAATGTACACACAAGTACATAGTAGACAAACACTGTGCATTGGCACTCTTTATAATTCTGTTACAACCAGTGTTTATTTGTTCTGTCTCATCTTTCAGAATCACACTCACAGCTGAATGGTAAGTGTTGACATTTCTTACACGATATTTCAGTTGCTTCCTTTGAAACATCCATCTTTGCGGAAATTCGCATGCAATACAATTTGTTTTCAAAGTGCTAAAATGAGCAAGAGTTACACCCACGACAGTCTGCTGTTATTAAGGACTTTGGGTGTAAATCGAGCACTTTTTACTCTCTTGATTTTGAAAGCGTTTCTGTTGCTTCAAGTAGTTTGAGTTTGTCACCAATCGCTGTAGACATAAAAACACGAACTGGTCACTACATCTGACACACACACTCACACAATGCACCGGTTATACCAGAGTGGTGCATTTTGTAACCCTAAAACATACTGACAAGACTCTGGTTCAGCTGCTCATGTGTTCCCATCATGTCCCCCGGTCAGTGTGTGGTCGAGCCCCCCTGAACACTAGGATTGTCGGGGGGCAGGATGCCCCCCCGGGTAGTTGGCCCTGGCAGGTCAGTATGCGCTACGAGGGGTACCACGTGTGTGGAGGGTCCCTCATCAACAACCAGTATGTCATGTCTGCCGCCCACTGCTTTGTATACTTCAGGTGAGCATTATCTGTACGGTATGAGATCTCACTGTACTGTTACTATTGACATGAGATGTGTGTGAGACAGGTGTATTGCAGACAGACAGTTGCTGTGCTGATACTGACACAGAGTAAAATCCAGAGTTGCTTGGTTATCCAGCCTCTCCAGTCCATAAGGGTCCAACGTCCCACACAGTTGCTTCTTCAGTTCTGCACACAAACATCTGCTGTTGGCAAACACTGAGGGTAATGGAAAATATCAGTTATTTGTTTGATCTGAGGTTGCAGTTGTGTAATTGTGCAGTCTTATTTCCATTTTTTACAATTTAATATGTGGTTTATTTTGCCTTTTTTGGTTCTGTTAAGTGTCACAGAAGTAAAACAGCAGTTCAAAAGCTCAAAGCAAAATGGTTTAAAGCTGAAATGTAGCCATATAGTAAGAAAGCAGGAAAGTTTAAATAAAAGTTGGAACAGATGAATCACTGAAGGAGACACATTCAACACCTCAGACAGAGGGTGCATATAGAAAGGAATTCCTATTGCATCAAGGTGTATTTTTTCCTTTTAACCAGTTTAAAAGTTGAAAGTCAGCTTTAATTTCCACCAGATTTCCTCATTTCTCCTCAGTCAATCAAACTCCAGTTCCGCCACTGAAAGAGGTGAAAAAACAAAGATAGTGTATTGTTATTTGTATTGCTCTAGGTTTGTTACAGAAGGAACAGTGTCCTCAGTTAAAGAAGTTAACAAAGAGAGGACTTTTTTGACATATCCTATCACGTATACAGTGCAGTGTTTTCTTTGGAGAAGAATAACACTGCATCCTCACAGCTAAATTTCACATGCTTTGTGAAGCAAGGTGGAGGGAGTATAATGGTGTGGGGCTGCTTGCAGTCACTGAGGCTCCATTGAATTCCTAGTTAGATCGTGAAGTTCTACAGCTTGAAATTCTTCAAACTGTTTGTCTGTGATCCAAAACTGTTTTTATTATTTTGACATAGATGAAGATCAGGTCACTTTTTAGGAGCCATTTGTGATTATTTCAAACTATATATCACTATGTCTGGCTTATTCAGTGAAAATTATACAATTCTCCTAGACCACAATAATATTCTTAATGGTTGTGTATGTTAAAGGGACAAGTTTGCGTAAACCAGGGTCAGTCCGGGACCAGATTCTTATTTTTCCATTTAATTACTGACAATATTGTGTTTATTACTGGGGTCCTACATCAAAGACAAATTCTGCGATATGAATTTGCACAAAACCGCCACACCTGCTTTCTGCCATTTATGCCCTGTTATGCTGTGTCTTGTAGCTCAACTCCACATAACTGGCTCATGGTTCTGGGCCTCCAAACCCTGAAGGGCTACAACCCAACTAATGTGACCGTGTCGGTCAGTAGCATCACAGTGAACCCAAATTACAATTCTAACACGTTTGACAATGACTTGGCTCTGGTGAAGCTGTCCGTCAGTGTTTCATTCAACAACTACATCCAGTCCGTCTGCCTGGCAGCCACTGGCAGCACCTTTTACGCTGGCACTAAGACCTGGGTCACCGGCTGGGGCAACATCAATTCGGGAGGTGAGCACATTAGTCACCAAGCAGAGATGTGGACACAGAACGAGACCGAATGTCTGCAGTTTTACCCAACGATGCAAAGTAAATATCCTCAATGTACACATATTCAGCAACATAAGTAAACTGGCTTTACACCTGATGCTCTATCATTGGAAAGCGCTGATAGCACTACTAAGGAAATTCCAACTACTGTATTAGTCTGTGGTCAGATGCTTTGCTAATTCTCATACATGCATCCCTCAGCGGCCCTGCCAAAACCCGGGACTCTGCAGGAAGTAGAGGTTCCTGTGGTAGGAAACGGGAAGTGTAACTGCCTTTACGGGGTGGGCAGCATCACCAACAACATGCTTTGTGCCGGGCTCCTGGCGGGGGGCAAGGACTCGTGCCAGGTAGAGCAGCTTGCACAGCCTCCTGAGTCTGTGTCACTGCCATATTTGCACTGTGACTCGAGCCTCGGTCTTTCTGCTCTTCCTGCTCCTCATGCCACCGTGTCTCCACCTGCGCAGGGGGACTCTGGTGGTCCGCTGGTGGTCAAACAGGGCTCCGTCTGGGTCCAGGCCGGGATCGTGAGCTGGGGTTACGGATGTGCTGAACCCGATTACCCAGGAATCTACACCAGGGTGTCCCGGTACCAGACCTGGATCAACTCGGTCATCGCCTCCAACCAACCGGGATTCGTCAAGTACACCTCCAGCGGTGTAAACAGCGACGTCGCCTGCTACACATCAGTCAACTTCAGCTCTGCCTCAACGCTCCTCTTTTCCTTTGTCCTCCTCTTTCTCCTTCCTTCACTGCTGCTCCTTTGCGGTCATGTCTAAAAGCAACACATTACTGTCACAATCATTTTACTCCTTTCCATCCACTTAGTTTTAAATACAACTTTCAAGTGATTTGTTCAGCTATTTTTCCACAGGGCTCTGCTGCACAGCTCTTCAAATCAAGTGCACAAAGTGCAGAGAACGTGGCAGTGCTTAGCATTAATAGTAGTAATAAGAAAAAACAAATGAAACATAGTTTGAAAGTGCTCAGGGGAAACAGGAGGGAGTGCAGCACAGGATGATGGATGATGTATCCACTGTGTAAACTGACATAAAACAGCTGCCAACCAAATGTACACATCACAGATCATTTTGCTTCTCCATCTTATCTTCACGAGATTCTTTTGAAACTGTGGAATGGTTTTCACCTTTAGGGTTCCATCATAAATCAACATTCAGCTGGATACCTGTAAAAACACGAACGGCAATACAATTTTCGCAGTGTATCAGTAAGTCGGAGTGTATTTGGCACGTATGTAGATCCCATGAGAGGAGAACAGGGTTACACAACATCCTTTGAGGCTCAAAACCACATGCATTGCTGCACACAAACTGATGCACGTGTGTGGAAAAACAAGTGCGACGACGCACTCAGAAGACCGAAAACAGTTGCACCCGATGGAGAAAGAGCCGGATGCCGTGCTGTTAGAGACCTGTATCCCATTCCTACACGGGCACGACTGAGCGGGAAGACAAAATTGCACCAAAGGTTGACTGCAATTCATGTTGTTTGCAAGTTTTTTTCCGTAAAACTTGTGCGTTTTTACAATATGGGACAACCTTACCAGGGTGACATCAAAATAGTGGTCAGGATTGGTATAAAAAATCTCATGTCATCACAGTTTCTTTTTGCCTACAAATTTTTAAAAAATAAGGCAAAAAATGAAGAACAAAATTCATTCTCTGTTTGCTTCAGTAACTTTGTTTTATATCCATTAACTCAACTTTACTGACTCATGACTGTCGGCATCTTAAAATCATGGTTAAAAAGTGCAAAAGGGGTTGCATTTTTTTCTTGGCTAAAAAGCCTGTTTGGAAAGTCTAATCCTAGCTGTAGCCTGAACACAGCTTCTCCGTAAAGAGCCCTGACCCCCAGTGCTATTCTTTTCTTACGTTTGAATCCCCACAACAACTGCGGCCGTGCCACCCTTGACCCCTTCCCAAATAAGAAAGCAGAAAAGAAAATGCTACGGATACTTTATAAAGAAAAAACAGGAAATAAGGACACAGAAATGTGATTTTGGTGAAACTTTTAAACCTGAATTCAAAGTATCCCAGAATAGTTGTAAAGTTCTGGACTTTGCTGTGAATTTTGTGGTGTCTGAAAGGCTGAAATGGTGAACGTTTGCTGAAAATTGGTGAATTCTTTGTGGCACAGGAATGCATTAACTGTTTTCCTTCAAAGTAAATGAATGGTGATCGGTTTGTTTTATATGAGTTTGCTTTGTGAGCAAATGTTGAGAAGCAAACTGCCTCTGCGGAAACCTGCAGGTGGGGTTGAGCGTAGCCACTTAGTGCTGCCGCTTTTCCCACATCTGCATGTTACTCGGAGATGCTCATACATACAGTATGCCTGTAAATAACTGTCCAATCTGTACTCTTTCTACTACGTTTTCTTCAAACTTTGTTTGCACAACATTCACTTGGGTGCTAAGAAGAATGCAGTTAGGAAAATGAAACTCTCCCCATCCTGGGGGATAACCAGTGCAACTGTTTAATACCCTGCTGCTCATGGCTCCTGACAGGTGGCAAGCTGTATGCTGCTGCAAACTTGTGGAGTTTTCCCTCTCGACTGACAATGAACATATGAAGGCATGTAAAGCAAACAGAAACACACTATATTAGGTGCACAGTATTTACTTTTACTATTGTTGTTTATTACTGTGATAATCTGGCATGTCCAGATGTTGTGGAAGTGTGTATGTTCAGGTGTTGAGTGTCTGTGGGTCACACACAAACTTTTCTACAATTCCAGCACGAGAAACATGCAGCTGATAACCTGTTGTCCGTACTCCTTGCCATACCCGGTTCCACACAGGCTTTGTATAGGGCGGGCGCTGATGATGGAGGGGCT
>JADBHE010000048.1:0-29955 GCA_018136845.1 Heterotis niloticus
GTGTGTGTGTGTGTGTGTGTGTGTGTGTGTGTGTGTGTGTGTGTGTGAGTGAGAGAGAGAATGTACCGGCTTGTGAGGACCCCTTAGGATGTGTGCTCTGGCACCCTCACAAGCCGATGCCATGGCAGAGAGAGGTGGGGTGCCCAGCAGGTCTGTAATCAGGTCCAGCTGCAGGAGAAGAGCACCAAATCTAAGGTCACCCCTCACACATTGACTAGGAACACAGAAGCCAAGTTGTGGGGGGAAAAAAAAAAACACCACCTGCTGTATGGGACTCTGCGCCTGGAACAGAATGCGGCGGCCCAGCAGTTCAGCAAAGATACACCCCACAGACCACACGTCAATGGCTGCCCCATAGTGACGGCTCCCCATGAGGACCTCCGGGGCCCGGTAATACTGCGTCACCACTTCCTGGGTCATGTGGCGGGAGGGGTCCAGCTCTTCGACCCGTGCCAACCCAAAATCGCAGATCTGAGGATAGATAACAGCAGAGGTGACGAGCTGGCTGCAGCCTGATGGCAGCTGTGGATAGCGTGTTCTGTCGCTGAGACGGAGACCTTGAGCAGGCAGTTGCTGTTGACTAACAGATTCCCGGGCTTGATGTCCCTGTGAAGGATGCCGGCAGAGTGAAGGTACTTGAGGCCTGAATATAAGCACATAAGATTCTATTAGCTCTACACCAGCACTTCCATATTAAACACAACAGGTGCTTTACAATTAAGACTGAAACAGAGCAGAGAAACAGCCATTCCCTGCTGTAGTGTCTCCCATGTGATTCTGGAGGGCATATTCTGATCCACATCTGAACTAGAACGAACATCCATATTCTGCAGGTGTGTTCCAGCTCCTCGACTAACCCAACACAGATTGAAAATCCTACGTCCATAAATCAAATAAAAATATATATATTTTTTTATTTAGGGCTGCTGCCATTTACTTCTGCACTCGCATTACTGAAACACACAGGTATATGGCTATAAGAGACTGGAGAGTTCATAATGCTATCACACTAAATGTGCCAACACCATACATGTACAAATGTACTCAGCCACCAAAGTGTCTGTGAAGGTAAGCGCAGTGAGTATGGTCTCCTCAGAAGGCTCTTCCTTCTGATCATCTCACAGCAGAGCCCAGAACTCAACTTCAATCTCAATGTCTGCTGAGGTCAGGACATCATTTAGATACATGGAGAAAAACTGTCTTTAATCTCCTTTTGACCTACTTTACATTTATTTTTAACCCCAAATGGGACTCGATGCCCCAACATGAAGCTGAACGAACACCAACCACAATTAGGCTACCAGAGAACAAACCACAGTGGTATCTTAACTAGCTCATATACAAAGGTGTGTGTGTGTGTCTCTTCTGGGGTTCTGTCTTCCCATCACCCCTCACCTCTCAGGATCTGGTAGAGAAACACCTTGATGTGGTCTGTGGTGAGTGGCTGTGGTGACACAATGACCTTGTGGAGGTCGCTCTGCATCAGCTCGGTGATGACGTAGCTGCGTGGTTCAGGTAAAGGAAATGCCAAAGGACACACCCTCTGAGGGACAACAATACACACTACAGGGATCAGGTGGAGGTACAGACAGCAAATTCCTGAGGTTAAATATGGAGAGTGGGTGGGGAAAAGCTGAGGGGAGAATAGGATACATCTCCTCAAAGCAGTCAATCTGAGGAGGCTGGAGGATGTCCAGCGCAGACAAGACCTACAAAACAAACACAGCAATGATGCACCAGCAAGAACACCTACAGCAACAGCACACAACTGAGCCTCAGCCATACAGCATCAAGCATCCTTCTAATGCTGGTCTTCATCCCTGAGCCCAGCATCACCACAGCTGTGTGGTCACCACTTTCTGCTGGTAGTCAAATCACCGCCTCCAGAGCTTCCCACCACCCAGCCCTATGCCCAAGCTCAGCATCCAGGTTCAAAAGCATCTCACGTTGTCATGCTTAAAGAAGCACAGCATCCTGAGTTCCCTGAAGACCCTCTTGCAGGACACCAGGTTCTGGAAGACGTTGGGCATCTTCTTGAGCGCCACCTTCCTGCCATCCCGAGGGTCAGTCACTGCCCTGCGGGGGTCAAAACCGCAACCACCTTAGGATGTGGCAAGCACGGACACAGCGCCACCCCGATGACTGTGGGCCCCGCCGAGAGCTGCGGAGGGCAGGCCACGCACCACAAAATACCCCTTTTTCCAAAAATACACATTCTGCTCACCAAACCACTCCGAAGGCCCCGTATCCGATCGGCCGGTCCGGTTCCATCTCCGCCGGGCTCGGCACCTCGCTGGCCGTATCGCTGTGTGGCTGCGGAACAGCAGCTCCCCCACCAGTGCCTCCGCCGGGTGCAGCCGGGTGACGCGGCGTCCCTGCTGGCACGACCGGTCCACTCGAGGTCGGGGCGGCGCTGAGGCCCGTAGGGGCCGCGCCGGTCGGTCCGGCGCAGAAGTACTTGTGGCCCAAGTCGGAGCCCGGGAAGAGGCCGCCGCCGCCGCCGCACGCCGGCTGCCTCCCGGTTCCATGGAACGACATTTCGCCCGGAGTTAACAGCCGACACACATAGTGAAGAAGCAGGTCACTCGGCGGTGGCGGCAACGACAAACATAAAATGCTGAGAAAGGCGCCTGTTGCTCCTTCCAAGTGGCCGTGCAGCAGAGGATGTAAACAATAGCGCAGAGGGGCTAACGTTAGCCTGCTAGCCGAGGTAGCGAAACGCACGATTACCGCTCGTACAAAATTCTGCTGCAATTAAATAAAACGCCAAAAATTACATTATTTACATTTACTTTCGGCCCGCAGTCCGCTGCCCAGAGTAGCAGCCGCCGGCCAGCATCGTTGCTAGCTGACGACGTGGCGAGCAGCGCCGGGGCGCAAACAAAGCGCCCGGAGAGGAGCCACTCGCTCGGCGGAGGGATACGGACGGGAGGCGGAAAGCCGTTTAAATGGCGGCTTATCGACCGATTCCTACCAATGTTAGCGAGACGCCTACAGGGAGGCTCTCATTCAGGCGGGCCATGATGCGTGCAACCAACCGCCCCGAACCGTGCGCCGCGCGGGTACCGAAGCGCCTAGCCCTCCTGTGCCGCCTCCCGTACGGCTCGCTGCAGAAAGTAGGAGAGTGTGTGTGATCCGCCCTACAATATCCTGTCCCCGAGAACAGGCACATACAAACGACACCAATGGTATTAAAATAGTGGTTTAACACATTTCTTGTATATGTTTGTGTGTGCGCGCGCGCTGGAGAGAGGTGTCCGGGAAGGTGAGAACACGGACTGCCGCGTCCCCCTTCTTCCTCGTTCACTGCATGTAGATCGTGGTGGGGGTGGATGGACAGATAGACAAGACGGGTGTGCGGGGGTTTGGGTGTCTCTGGGGGACAATAGACTGGGACATCCCCCCGCCTTCCTTCAGTCGCGTACGATGGGTTTAAACAGGCGAGGACAGCCGTGCCAGGTCTGCGTCAGCTCCCCACGGCATCGTGGCTCCGCTCTCTCACTCTCACACACACACACACACCGTCCACAGTAGAAATGAGGCTGGACCCAACCACCCAAAGTGTGTGTCCTCAACCGCTGTGCCACCTGCTGCTGTAATGGAGGAGGTGGCCTGCAATGTGTCTGGTGCAGACTCAGGGCCGCAGTGTGCACACTCACACATACACACATCGGCAACAGTGGAAACATGGTTATTATTGATGAATATTTACAGGCATTAATATAGAATACAGGAGTAACACAAACACTGGGCTGGCGATGAACACACAGGGGGACAGTCAAGGTCACACATTCACAATTATTACTTTTGAGCTCTTTTCCACTTCAAAACAACAAACAGACACCCATATGAACAGTAAGCAAAGGAGACCATCTGTATGTACAGGAATGGCCCAGAATTCACCACAGGAACAAATGCTTGTGCCTCCTGTCACAAGGTCTCCTAAATACAGCATGGAGTATCTAGGAGTAAAAAGTACTGCAGTGTACCATTAGGCAAGAGTCTACTGGACCAAGAAACCTCCCTTTATTTAGATACAATGACTTGGTTATTGCAAAGGAAAACTCAGTCCAGATGAGCAGGGTTAAAATCACAGCTATTCTCCTGCACCTGACATCAATTCCCTTTTCCACACATAAATTCATTGTTTTTCCTCACAAATTCATTTTTTTGCATGGAAATGGCAGTGAAACTGTCAGGGCAACACACACAGTCAGTGCAACAAGATAAAAAAAAAATCCCGACAACATTAAAATATTCACATACACACACACACACACACATACATTTTTTTAATGAGAAATACACAATTACACTGAAACAGCCCGCAGTTTTGTCAGGTCCCAGTTGCCCTCAGGTGTTCTGCTCCCTCTGCAACTACTGTACATTTTTCTCAACATTTTGTTCTTCCTGTTTATGACCAGCAGAACAGCTGAAAAAATTACTTACCAAATACAGGTGGGGAAAAAAGCAGGAAGGTCTTTCCCCAACTTATTGATCCTTCCAGTATGTTTGGTTGCATCCCCAAGTCAGGATTGGGGGAGCTTCTGGGGAGGACTGCTGACACCCCTAGCAGCCACCACTCAGGAGGCAGAGCAAGCTAGTCTTTGTGGTCCAGCAACATCCACCAGTGTTCAGGTTTTCGAACCCCAGCTTTTATCCTCAGGTAGGAAAGTACAGCGATTTGAGTGCAAAACAAAAACACATCAGGGCGATGAACACAGTTGACTCAGGAGTCATAGAGGAGGGTGAACAAACTACCTCACTACATATTTCCGTTTGGCACTCAGTTTGGGTCACATACGCAGATACATATACGTTCCCTCTCTCTTGCTGTGCTGCCCTTCCGTGGGGCTTGACCCCTCATTCCGTCTCGCTGCGCTACCCCTCCTGTTAGCTGTGGGACTGGGGTGCGATGCTGGAGCAGTCCGAAACGAGCAGTCCAACAACAGCGCTGCCGCTTCCTCCGCCGCAGACACTGCTGGATACGGATGTGGTGGGGCTAGGGCTGGGGCTTGGGCTGCCCTGAGGGGCACTGTGTGTACCCATGTGACCCTGCAGCTGCGTGGGGGTCTTGCACTGCACACCACACAGCTGGCACAGCAGAACTCCCCCTGCACCAGTGCCCCCAAACCCTCCCCTCTGGCCTTCGCTTTCCTTCCATTCCTGGCCATGGTGCTTCTGGGCATGTACCCGCAGATACGTGAGTGTGGTGAAGGCTGCAGGGGGGACAACAGACAATGCTAAGCTGAGTGTGTGTCACTCTCATGGCTCTGCACACATTTGTTTAGAAAAACGTGCAGGGTACTCACTACGGTTGCAAAGGTGACACGCGTGCTGCTGTGACTGATTGTGCACCCTCATGTGGTCCGTGATGTAGGCAGCTGACAGCAGCTTGCCACAGATGTGGCACGGAACCTTCTCCTCATGCCGGATCATGTGAGCACGCAGCCGGTCCCGAGTGGCGAACGCCGATTCACACGTCTGCACAACATACGTGTACACGTGGTCAGAGGGGGTCAATTGGCCACATGCTTTAGAGGCAGCGTGGAGGGAGACATTTTACCTCACACTTGAAGGGTCTCTCTGTGGAGTGGACCTGTCTCACGTGGCTGTTGAGGTGGTCGGGCCTACAGATGAATGAAAGCTGGTTACAGACCAGTGTACACACACCCACAACCTCAGTGCGCACATGGTGTCACAAGACACGTACCGTGAGAAGCCCTTTGCGCAGTGGGGGCACACGTAGGGCTTCTCGATGCCACCCTGGTGCGAGCGCACGTGGTAGCTCATGCGGTCCTTGCGCTTGAAGCGCTGCTGGCAGATGGGGCATGAGTAGGGCTTCTCATCCGAGTGTGAGAGTCGGTGCCGGTTCAGGTGGTACACGTCCCGGAAGGCCTTCCCGCAGGCCTCGCATGCATGGTTCTTCCGCACTGGGTTCGGATTCGGTGGGCGCTGACAGACAGAACTCCGTGTTACTTAATATTTGGCAAGAGTCACTCTGATGCAAACAAACAACAAAACCTATGATTGATAAATAATATAAATTACAAAACTAAGCTGTGAGCTACTCTGCATTTATCTAATACCTTTCTCCAAAGAGAATTACACAGATTTTCCCATGTATACAGCAGGGTAATTTTTACCACAGCACTTCAGGGTAAGGGTATTAGAGCAGGAAGTGGGATTCCAACCTGCAACATCAACATTGCACGCCGTCCACATGTGACAGCTAAGAAACAAAATAAGACTTCTACTACTGTTATTTGTGCAGCTGTTATTATTGTTTTTATTACTCCTTCATGCAGAGCAAACAAACCTGTGGCATTGCCCCGACAACCATGTCTGCAGAAGAAAGAGAGGAGGGTGCCGTCATGGTGACTGTCGCTGCAGCGATAGACACTGCGGCAGATACGACATCCTGGTTGCCGAGAGAGGGTGGGTGAGGACCCGGCTCTGAAGCGGAGTGGGGAACCGAGAGGTGCAGCAGGGAAAGGGGGACTGTAGTGCTGTCGACTCTGGTGACCCCCGCCACATCCTTTGTGCTCTCCTCTTGCTCCTGCGCCACCCGGTCCTTCATGCGGACACCTGTGTGAACTGACTGGTGACGCCGCAGGTTGTAGCTGTTCTTGAACTGTTTGTTGCACAGCGGGCAGATGTGAGACGCACGGCCTGGCCTGGAGACAGGTTTCACTGCGGGGGGGGGGGAAGTGTGCGTGAGTGTGTGTGAGTGTCAGCTCTCCCTTCCCACCCTCCATGTCCACCCACCAGGTAAGGGCTCCTCGTTCAGGGCAGCAGTGTCCACTGTGGATGGGGGCGTGACTATGTGCTCTGTGGGCGGGGTATTCACGGAGCCTGTTAGATCTGGCAGGAGACCTGATTGGAGAGTCGTCTCTGCCTGGGTCTGGGTAGGCGGAGTCTAGCACAGGTAAATAGAAACAAAGCTGGAATCAAAACAACGCCAAGAGAAGGACGGAGAGCGCCATCCGCAGTCCAATCCAGTCCACCACAGCTTGTCATTTTATTCGCACTCTTGTGTTCAGTCCGCAGGGATCATTAGTAACATCACTGAGCAGTGACATAACAGCAATGCGACAGTGCCATGAATACGGAGAGACGGCGGCCGAGAGGGCCGCGGAGGCATGCGGGACGGACACACACAAACACACACATGCACTCGTCTCACCTGAAAGAGGAAGTTGCTCCAAGCGGTATCCATGCTGGAGCAGCGGGACCCCCCAGGGAGGCGCTACCTGCTCGAGAGGCGGCCCGTGGGCTCAGCGCATGTAGTGCTGGTGTAGTCGTGAAGCCACTAGAAATGCATCTTACCGCACAGGCAGTGAGGCGCAGCTGCCCACAACGCCCTTCTGCGCTCAGTCCATGGTGAACACAACCGCCCGCTCATCTGATGTCAGCAGTAACCGCGATTATCAGTGAAGCTGATTTTCGCTCCTTTCATTGCCGCAGCCTCACGAAATCCGGCGAGAGAAATGAGGCCAAAAGAGAGGTGTGAATTTTCGCCGCTCGGTAGCTACTTGGACAGTTAGCGTAAGGCACCGCAGTTGCTGCGCAGTCGCCCGCGCGCCCCGCAGGTTCACAAGGCTTGGATGTGGGCCGCGGCGCCTCTGTCGATGCTGTCAGGCCGCTGGGCCCAGTCGGCCTCTCGGAGCCTCGGGTTTTCCTCCGGCCGCGGCTGCCGCTAAAGCGCTCCCCTCTGGCCGCCACCCGTCACCCGCAAAGATGACATCTTTCTTTTTTTCTACCGCTCGCTCGCTCACTCCCTCCCTCCCTTCCTTTTTTTTTTTTTTTTTTTTTTTTAAAACCGCTTCTTCTCGCCCCCCCTCCGTATCTCGCGCACCGCTGCGCCCCCGCGCTTTAAAGGCGAGTCTCTTCTGGCCTCTCGCTTAAAGGGAAAGCAGCCCTTAAAGGGGAAGCGTCCTCTTCTTGCGGTTCATCTCCTTCTGGCCACACCCCCTTCTCTTTGGCCGACGTCACCCCTCCCAAAAAAAAAAAAAAGTTTTTTTGTCCGGAATTCATGATAATCTCGTTTTTTTTTTTTTTTAAATGGAAAAACTTCCACTCACAGTCCTGGTAAGCGGAAATTAGACATGTGCGAATGTGGCAGCAGCTTGTATTTCTTTGTTTCCCCGTGTTAGCATCGCTCCGGCAGCACAAATGACCAGAGGACACGCGTGGCAACTTTGTTTATTACAGTTTCGTCACTGCGCACACAAGACGGCACCTCGTCACATGACCTCACAAAGTTTGCACTACGAAAACATCCCACTTTGTCCAACTCAATACAACACATGGTGCTATTATCACCTCACTAGCTGTATAACTTTTTGCTATTGATAAAATAAAACATAAAAAACGAACAAAAAATCAAATGCAGACAAGCCTTAAAAACAGTGCAGCAGTGGAATGGGTCCGTGTCTCCATCGGTCCTGGGTACTTTTACTTTGTTTCCTCCTCCACTGACTGTTTGGTCTAATATTTCTTTACCGTCAGCAGCGGGCATTCTGGCAACATCTTGCCGGAACTCTCAGTCAACGTTTTATTTCACTTTGCAAGCGTCAGTGTCGCATTTACGTGCATTGTAGTGTGCAACTGCTTGTGTGTGCGTGTGTTTTCCCAGCGTACGTGTATCACAGTTACTGTTCACAAGGCACACTCACTACACCACATTCCTATGATGACATAGCAGAACGCACTATATTTATATTCTGTATAAGCAAAAGTTTCCTGTTCTCTCGGAAACTATAATTCATGGAAATTAATGTGTCAACAGCCAACATGACAATATGTGACTAAACATAATTACTAACAAAAACTAAGTAAAAACAAAAAATTCTAACACCTGTACTGGTCTTCCACAATTAAACAGCAGTCCCTGTTTATAAAGGACACCAAGACTCACAAATGTCCTTTTGGGGAACTTGGTCCTTTTTCCACCAAAAAATCCCCTGAATTTACTGTGCCCCCCCCCCGAAAGAATGATTGATAAATAAATGTTCCTGCAGCATTTGCTCTTCCCCTGTATTCCTCCCTTTCTGCAAGGTCCATACATAGATAATTATAGTTCAGAGGCCATACACCCTCCCTCTCATTCATTCATTCATTCATTCATGCATGCATGCATTCAAACACCCCCCCCTCCTCCCACTCTGAGGGGAACAAATATACATAAATAGACTGACTGATGGACAGACACTAGTCTTTCATCGACACACCCACCCACCCACTCACTCACTCGCTCTTTGCTCTCTCTTTCTCCCTGTCTGCGAGGTCCATAGCTGCCATGTTCCTGGCAGCAGTTATGAGGTGAAGAACGCTGATGCCTGATTTGAGCGCACACACAACCCCACAGACTCCCAGCAGCCAGTGCAGCAGGACTGGGGGGTGTTAATGTATGAAACAGACCAAAAGAGAGGGAGAGGCTAGTTAATATTACAGCAGGGTATGTGGGGATACATCTGCAGTGAAGGTGAGGGAAACACTCACCATGTGGCTCCTCGATGAAGTGCAGTATGTAGAGAAGGCTGAAGAAGAGCTCATTGCCCATGCACATGAAGAACAGCACTGGCTGAGACAGGGGAGACAGGGGTCAGGGTGGGCGCGCGCACATTCAAGAGTGTGCATGTGTGTGTACGTGCATATCGGTCGTACCCGAGAGGTATAGTACAGCCGCAGGATGGGGTTCCCAGACAGGTCGATGGTCTTGTGACTGGAGGCTCCCTTCATGGTGGAACTGAAGAGGAGGAGGACAGATGTGGCCCCTGAGATGTTTCCCCGGCATAGCAGAGCTCAGAATGCTCCCCCTTGGTGCCCCCTGCCTACCTGTGCAGGTGCAGCCAGTGGCTGGCAATGTCCAGGCTCATGCTGAGCTGGAAGAGGAACACGTAGGAGGGGTAGAGCAAGGACAGGTTCACCAGCAGGCACATGGTGGCACAGCGGTCTGTCAGCATGTCCAGCATGGCCCCGAACTTGGTGCCTGTGTGTCACACATATTATTATTAACTATTGATCAACACAAAACCTGTGTACCACAAGCGTTATTAGTAAACGTGTACCGCCTGTGCGGCACAGGGAGACGGGAGAGGGGTATGGGTACCCTGGTTGAGTGCGCGGGCTGCATGGCCGTCGAAGGCGTCGAGCAGCGCGCTGAGCAAATAGCAGAGCACGGCCGGCACTGGGCAGCAGGGCATCAGGTAGAAGGCGAGCAGCGCTAAGACGATGCGGCCATAGCCTGCGAGAGAAGACATATACGTAAAGACCAGCGCTATTCATCGCCTTCCAGGCGGAAAAGCATAAAGGTACCTACCGATCAGATTGGGAACAAAGAGGAAAATGTTCTCTTCCGACATGACAACAGAACATCAACGTCCGTGCCCCTGCCCGACTGTTTTCCGAACGCATCCGCCGTCACTTCCTGTCATCGCCGCCATTTCCGGTGCAGCCTGAAGCCCCAGGCGGGGACGCCCAGCGAGCGCCTGCGCAAATTCGTGCTGCTGCTGCTGTGTCGCAAGAATATAAGTTGGCTCACAAACTGGCGAGTCTTCGCAAACAAATGCTTCTCGCTTGGTCCCTCATTTTCAAACATAATTTCTCCCCCGTCGATACTTCAGTTGGAACAATGGTGATATTCAATAGAAAAAGAAAACAATTTTCTTCGATAATTGCTTTCAAAAGAACACCTTGCTAGTTACCCGCTTAGTCAAGGTTTTTTAATGAATCATACCGAATTTCAGACACCCCCTTTTTCTGGTTTTTCGGAAAGAATTTCAACATCTTTATATACTAAAGTTAAGACACAAGATGTATGCAATATATCTGGTATATTGATCTGGTATTTTATATATTTTGTCTTTTTTTTATCCCTTGGGAATATGTTAATTTCATTTTTTTCTTTCAATATGTATAAACTTCATTGTGCTGCAACTGGCCTTGTATACCTTTATTATTGTACCAGAGAGAAGGCCCCATCTGTGTTTTTCCCACATTACATTTCTGATAAAGTGAAATAACCACTGCTCAATATTTTATTAAAAAAAAAAGCAAACGCATGCTGGCACCATTTTGATGGACTGAGAAATGCTGAACGGCTTCTGGATATCGGTACTCCCTTCTTACCACCACTATAGGCTTATTTTTCTTAAACAGAAATATTTGAATGTAAAACTATTTCAAAATTGTATCAATTGAAAAAAAAGACTGCAAATCGGTTATAACAGTAGAAATTATTCTGAGATAGTTACTGAAAGCATGAGCTGTGGCCCACAGTGGACTGGCGCTCCTGCGCATGTGTTATGCTATAGTGACTCCCAGCCAAAATATGAACTGTTACTCAAGTCCAAAGTTCATTTTTTAATTTGGAAGTTTTGCTTCTGCACAAAGACTTGAATGGGAAAGCTGAGCTCAGCGTTCCCGTGGCCCCGAGTCCTTCACGGCCACCAGGCTTCTCCCGGTTGCCATTTTCAGCCTGAAGCCATGTGCCAACCACCAGGTGACTTCGACCTGGAGCCTTGCGCCCTGGACACAGGGAGCTAGTCAACTCCTCCAAATACAAAAACCAGATGTTGTTCGGAATTCCCCAGGTCCCCTTTATTTTTAGCATTTAACAAAACATTACATGTATGGGAATGATAAAATACGACTCGAAACTGCCAAACAGGGGGGAAGCCATCGAGGATACTGTACTGTATTCTATAAATATATATACAGCTTAAACTGTCCTGTACACAATTAATACTGTCTCTAATATTCTACAACCCTGAAGAGTTACTGCCCATAGACTCCTACCTTGAGGCTTAATGGGAAATTGAGGGTTAGGTAGTCATATATATATATATATTATATATATATATATATATATATATATATATATATATAAATAAAATAAAAAAAATATTTTATACGTCTCTATCACAGTAACATCTCTCAAACTCCCCACCTAGTGGTCAGTATTGGCAACCTTTTCAAATAAACAAAAAACAGAATTAGTGCACAAATATTTGATCAACTGCAGTAGTAGTAATAATAATAGTAATACTTAATGAAAATCTCCCAACTTTTTTCTCAATACTATAGTCAACATATCAAAATTATTATTACTTTATAAAAGTGTTTACAGTTAGTGCCTTATATACACATATATAAGTACAATATAGATCAAAAGTGTGGGACAGTCAACAATCTTTACTGTCAATAAACCTTTGACAAGTATTATATTTATATATAAATGTAGTGTTATGTATACAAATGCCATCTGTACATTAATTCCATGCACTGAAATGTAACTCCCAGCCACACGTTTACATACTCAGTATGCCTGTTACGGAATGCAGGGATTAACATTCACACAGACATGAGGCCTGTGTCAGAATATGCCACACAGCGTGCATGAGAGAATGGGCCGGGTCACCTCGTCAGCACTCTAGCCCAACATTATAACACCAGTAAGAAGAGGGACCATTTGTTTGTTTGTTGGCCTACACAATCCCCTGGTCCCGTGGGGTCTCTTCAGGTGGTCTTAAAGGCAGCGAGGTTAGCTGTAGTAGACACGTGTCCTCAGCCACCAAATGGCAGTGTATTTCACAAAACCTAACTTGAACGTCAACAAAAGCTCCTTTAGAAACAAATGTCCCGTCTCTCCCTCTCCAGTTAATTTATTAACCATGTTAGTGTTAAAGGTCCACCACTGTACTTGTTTCATCTCAAAAGCACTATTTACAGCATTAAAATGTCTTCTGTCCCAGTCTACTAATGTTCTGCCTCTGATAATCATTAAGGTTTATGGTTTCATCCTGCGCTTCTTTCTCCTTTCAATCTGTAAACAGCAACTGCAGTTAAGCACGAACCTTGCCCACAAATCCGCTCTCCCCCTCTACGAATAGGACAGGTGGGACCCATTGGAGATATGAGAAGTGACAGAGGTGCTGCGGCTCAAGCCACCCTCGCCTCCCCCAGCCCCCCCAGGGCCACCCCCCGAGGCTGTTCTCCGCAGAGGCTGGGGGCTGTTTCTCAAAGCCATGAGACTGGGGCCCCGGACGACTAGGCTACTCCCACCACCACTGCCTGCTCCCCCATAACCCCCCTGGGAGGAAGACGAGGAGGACGAAGAGGGCGGGGAGGACGATGATAGGGATATAGGGGGTGGGGGTGGTGGTGGGGGGAGGAGGGCCAGGGACTGGGAAGAAGAGTGAGAAGACAGGTGGTGGGAGTGCCCGTGGGACAGGTGGCACCCTCCACCCCCCCACTCTCGCTCCCTGAACAGGTGTGGGGTGCTCTGGTGGTGCTGCTGCTGCGGCTGCGGGAGGTGATGGTGATGATGGTGGTGGTGACGGTGGGAAGAAGAGGAGGATGAGTGCAAGGAGGATGCACCCCCCTCTCGGGCTAAGACCGACTCTGGTCTACTGAAGGGCAATACGCCCCCCTCAGCACAGCTGTTCTGGCTCCGCCACGAGTGTGGCGCACCAGAATTGTGCGGATGCACACCGTGGGTCCAGTGGCTGCCGGAGCGCGGAACTGGGCGTGACGGCCAGCCCCCTGAAGCGGCCGTGGGTGGATTTGGGTAGCCCTGGCTGAAGGCCTCTGCAGGGATGCCCGTCAGCGCCATGTTGCTGAAGCCCAGGCGCATGCTCTCTGAGTCAAAGGCCTCAATCTCACGGGCCTGGCGTTCCAGCAGGGTTCTGATGCGTTCCGAGCGCTCGTTCTGCAGCGCCAACATCTCCTCCTCAATCTGGAGACACAAGCGGGTAGGGGGGAGAAGCAGTCAGACACCCTTCGGTCCGGCCGAGCTCATGCTGTAGACACAGTGGATGACAGGCCTCACCCTCTGCTCCAGCAGGGCCCTGCGGATAGACACACGCTGCTCCAGCTCCTTGGCTTCCCGCTCATGCTGTGAGTCTGTGTGGATCTTAATCTTGCTCTGGTAGGCATTGAGCAGCTCCAGCTCCTGCTGCAGTTGCATGCGCAGCACCTGGTATTCGGCTTCCTGAGTCTCGTCCAGCCGTAACTGTGTGTGTGTGTGGGGGGGGGGGGTGTATACAGACAGGGAATCAGTGTGGGGCATAGGGGACCCTGGGAGAAAGCTTACTGTATCACCAACTTTGCCTCCCTGACAGTTTACAGTGTTTTCCTTCTCAATGCCTGGTTTTTCACCCAGTTGAATATTAACCCCACTTAACCCAATCTGCAACATTCACTTCTGTGCCATAAACTGTGTGGGAGAAAAACGCACTGCATTGTGGGAACAGTGCAGCTTGCAAATCCACCTCCTTCTGTGCATTGGTTTTACATCACTGTGATTTAGATGTCAAATTATTCATTAATTTATTACAGAGCTGTATTCTGGACACTTTTTCCTAAAAAAGTAAAGTATCTGCTAAGGTAGAAAACTGTTTTCAAGTAAAAAAGATGGCTATTTCTCCTGTGATATGTTGGTGCATAACCACACTGCAACCTTCTTATTCTGAGATCCGATAAAGGAGCTGAAAATGTGCCTCTGTTCACCACAGTCTCTTTCACCTCCCACTTTGTCTAACAACACCACCATTATCTTTGTTAAGTCTGGTCACACCAGATATTTCTTTATCAAATCATTGCTGTTTTTTTCTTATATGATGATGCCAGCAATAATCATTCTTCCTATTTTAATGGGTGACACAGCCTTCTCCTTACTTTAGGCATCGCTTATGGTGATTTTGCTGCGAGTCCAGAGAAGACTGTAACAGCCCAGCAAGTAATTTTAATACTGTTTTTTTTTCCCTTTTCTTTTCTTTTTTTTTTTTTTTTTTTAAACACAGAGGAACCTCGGCACTGCGCACGTTCCTGCTTAGAAGCTTGCCACGTGTCTCAATACGCCATGCTAAGGTGGACGAACGCAAGCTGAATGCCTCCTGTGTGAGGTACTAGCGGGCGTGCAGGCTGACCACCTCTCCGCTTGCCTTACTCACAGCCTGTGTGGAGAGCATGTCGTTGATGGAGTGGTCGTACTGCTCAGCCAGGATGGCCAGCTTGCGCGTCTGCTCCTCCTTCAGCCTCTTGAGCACGGCCTTGTGGTCCGCCTTGGGTGTGCTCTCTAGCAAGTGGTTGCGCAGCGCCTTGTACTGCCGTGTCTGGATCTTACATGTGTCCTGGAACTGCCGCTTGATCTGGAGCTCTTTCGACTGTGACAGGGAAGCAGGATCAGCACCTGTTTGTTACACCCTCAGCTCCTTAAGACTGCTGTCTACATCTGAAAAGCAACAAGGCACCACAGCCCCCCCACCACACACACACCCATGACAGTCATCACCACTGGCTACACCCATACTAAAGTCATACCCAAACAAGAGTCTGTGACTCCCACATGGCAGTCCCTGCTTACAGCTCCTCCCACACAAAAGACCTCTCCTGCAACAAAATGGTACTCCTCCAGCGGTCCTTGCCTCCAGCCCTACCCTCACTGCACAAAGCTCCTCCCTGCAGGACAATTCTGGCCATGAGAAAGCACCTGGGAGCCAGGAATTGCACTCACCTTGAGGCTCTTGGGCTGCTGGCGCACCTCCATAGCATGCTTCTGCCGCAGCTCCTGCTCGCGCCGTTTATTGTACTCAAGCTGGTTGGTAAGCTCCGTCTGGTGCTGGGTGCGGATCAATTCGGCCCGCATGCGCTGCACGGAGCCCAACTGACGGAACTCAAGCTCCTGTGTGGACTCGTGGTGCCGTAGCAGCATGGCACACTCCAGGTCCTTCTGCGTCTGACGCTTGTTAAGCTCCTGCCAGTTCAAAGAAAAACAGAGGTGATTTACCTGAAAGACACCAGAGTCCACAACCTTGAACCTTTCACTTAACCAATGCACTTTCTTCTGCGTACCTCTCTCAGCAGGTCCTGCTCCAGGTTGTGTCGCGCGAGCAGCATCTTGCGCTTATATTGGCGACACTGCACCTCGTAGTACTGCCTCTGTCTGCGCAGGAGCCCTGCCTCCTCCTCTGCCTGCACCTGCTGCAGACTCTCCTTCTGCCGCACCAGCCACTCCTGCTTCTCCCGCTTTGGCGTCGACTGGTTCTCGCTCAACTCCTGCACGCACACACAGAGCAGCAGGGTGTTATAAGTGCTTGCGTATGCTTGGCACATGCATACAGCTCCAAAGAGCGCAGTCCAGGTGATACCTCCTTGAGCTGTTCCTTGCGCTGCCGGTACTGCCGCTTCTGGGACTCCAGCAAGGTGCCGAGCTCCTTTTTCTGCTGGCCCAGGATGTGCTGCTGGAACTTCTTTTCTTCAGCCAGTGCAGCTTTCGTCTGTAGAAATCAAACCATCTAACACACCTAACTAGATCACATTCATCTCCTAACTGTTTGGCTGAGCAAATAAGGGCCCCTCACCTCCTTCTCCAGGATGGCCTGGTGCTTCTTGCTGAGCTTGTCCCCCTCTACAGCAAAGCTGTTCCTCTGAGTCTCCAGCTCCTTGTCAAGCCTTAACTGGTGCTCGTCCATTTCAGCCTTAAGCTTGTTCTCCAGTGCCATCAGCTGCTTCTGGTGTTGCCGCCGCATGCGCTTGTAGCCAGACATCTGCTCCCGCAGCGCCGAGCCCTGCTCATGCTCCTGGATTTGACGGGTCACCTGGGAATCAAAGGGAAAGGGTTTCCAGCTGACAGTCCTAACCCTCAGAACAGCAATTCAGTGAAGTCAATTGAGAATTTCAGCCACTTATTCTCTTTGAAATTTAGGACTATTTATGACAAAATTCATACTTTGTTAACCCCAGCTGTTGATGGGCTTCACCTAAATGACAATTAACACACTTTCAGATGCCCATCATGTTACACAGATACAGGTGAATATTAGTTTTGCCATGTAAGCAAAGGAGAGGGTGTGTTGCCATGACTACCAGAGAAGCAGTGCGGATGGTGGCAAAGTGGTCTCGATTCCGGTAGTAGGCGCGGCGACGGGCACCGGACGAGGGCTGCTGCTGGGCATCCATCTCGGGTTGGTAAGGGTCATCATAGATGTTGTCGTGGCCCTGAGGGGCAGGATGAGCGCTGGTCAAACAGTATCAGCAGTTTGGCACACTTCAGATCTCACTTCTATGTGGAACTGCCCTGCATCCCCATATCAGCACTAACCGGTGGTCTGTGAATGATGGAGCTGTTGGAGGTGACCGTGTGTTCGCCTTCCTGCATCATAGCAATCTCCCCACTGTCGTCAGAACCGTCCGCCAAGCTGTTGACAGAGCTGCTCTGGGAACTAGCACTGATGGACATGGAGGGCACCGAGTGGGAGCTCTCCATGCTGTTCACTGTGCCCGTCCTGAGCAGGTACTGCTCCGCCTCCTGCCAAATGTGCATGCAGACACACACAGTCAGACAGAGCAACAGGTTCACTTAAACAGTGAACAAAGCCCAATCTTTCAAAACAGCACAACTACAGCTCTGACACTCGCAGTATCAAGGAAAGCAGCAGCACCTCCTCCTCCTCCACACCCTCAGGGGCGGGGCCATTGTGTGTTTCCTGGAAGAGGATCTTCTTCATCTTGCGGTACTGCAGGTTGTCTAGCTCTCTCACTGCATCCTTGGTCCTTGCGATCAGCTCCAGTACAACCGACATGGGTCGTTCTCTGCATAGGAACCGATGCTGGAGAAAGAAAAGTAGAGACATCTTGTAACCCATCAACCACAAATACACACGCACGCGCGCACACACACACACGTACCTTCAGCAGAGCTTCAGAGGTAGGTCTGTCCTGGGGGATCTTCTGTAAACACGAGTCCACAAAGTTCCGAAAGTATTCTGACCTGAGAGGGAAAGAAAGAAGAGGTCAGTGGCTTTCATAAGCAGTGTAGCCAGAAAGCAGGGTAGAGCAAAGGGACGTTGTCCAGGCAGCAAACCACTCACCAGTGATTGGACTGCAGCACAGGGCTCTCATTCTGGGCGATGTGGTACAAGGCGCTCATAGCATTCATGTTGAACAGAGGCGGCTTCCTCTCCGCTGGGATGAGAACGGATATTAGCTTAGAGTCCAAAGCTGCTTAAGAACACAACATAAATCCCTGTGGACTAACAGGAATGTGATGTGGACCTCCAATAGCGCACAGGAGGCCGAGTCACACGGGTCGTAACATTTCAAGCGAGGTGGATATAAAAGCACACACAGAATGGATAAAAGAGAGATCATACCCAGCTCTATGGACGTGATCCCAAGTGACCATACATCCACCTTCCCATCGTACTGGCCCTCATCCATGGCGAGGATCACTTCAGGAGCCATCCTGGATCGGATCAAAGAGTTGGGATCACACACATCAGCAGACTTGCAGGCTGCAGGGGAACACACCTCCTGTCCTGCACTATAGTTTTACTATTTTTCAGAAATCGGCTCACATTGCGGGCTGAAGACTGCCAATTCAGGCAGTATCATTCAGCAGCCCATATTATCCGTTTAGGAGAATTAGTAGAACCACCTGCTGCTTGTTTAAGAAGGCTGTGCGAAGGTGAAGGTGAGGACGGGTGCCATGAAATCACTGCCTCAGCTTGAGCACTTTCACAAACTGTCCCATAAAGTCTTAAATACAAGTAAAGCCGATATAAAAGGGCCACTACGGAGTAGTATGCAGGCTCACCAGTAAGGGGTGCCCACAAAGGAGTTGGCAGGGGCAACAATAGAAGCAGAGCCAAAGTCCCCGAGCTTCACTTGGCCAGGTTCTGTTAGCAAGATGTTCCCTGCCTTCACGTCCCTGGAAAGGTGGTGGTGGTGGTGGTGGTGGGGGGCGGGATGGGACAGACAAGGTCATCATGCAGCTTCTCACAGAGGTATCACAATATTACTGCTGGAGGAGTGTGACAGGTCACCTGTGAATCATGTTGTGGGAGTGGAGGTATGCCAAGCCCTGCAGTGCACCATGGGTAATAGCAGCTATTTCCACTTCCTGTAGAGGTTTCTTGTGAACTGCAGAGAATGTAAATATGAATTTCTCTCTGACCAGAAGTCAGACTATTTGACATAAACGGCAGCAGTTTCAAAAATGCTCACCTTCCAGGAGGTCTGAGGCAGAACCCAAACAGTACTCCATCACCAGCTGAGACAGGAATACGAGATGATTATATTCGCCAAATTCCCCCCCAAAGAGCTCCAACCAAACTCCCGCACAACAGCATTCTTGTTCTAGTAAGCGCTCTGCAAGTCCTCTGACAGCAGAGCATTTCCAGACTAGAGTGGTACAGCACAGTAATCCAGCAGGCTTTAGGGAGGCTCAGGAAGGCACAGCCTGGGTCTTTCCACACATTTCCTTACTTTACCCCCAGCCACTCTTTGGAAGGACATCTTACAGGCCATTTTATATCTGACAGTAACGAAAAACAAAAACACAGAGCAACAAACGCTGCACACTACAGCCTCAGGCATCCCACTTACCCAGGCAGTGTGCTCCCTCAGGTAGCACCCCTTATACTCAATGGTATTGGGATGCCGCAACTTCTGAAGGAACTTGACTTCTTTGATAATGTCTTGCCATTTCTACAAACAGCCAAAAGGAAAGACAGTTTAAAAATATATATAACCCGCAGGAAGACACAGTAATGAAGAAGAAACCAAGAACATGGGAGCCTCACCTCGTTAGACTGCTTGCCGCTGTAGGACATTTTCTTGATGGCCACCACCTCATTATTACGGACATCACGAGCCTGACAGCAAAGACAGCAGATCACGACTTTCTCGTTGCTGCCACGCCACAGGCAGATATGTACATAAAGCCAATTCCACCGCCACAAAACACTAAAATTCATTGGCACCCCCCGCCGCAGTCTTACAAAGTAGACAGCCCCAAAGCTGCCATGGCCGATCTCTCGCAGGTCGGTGAATAGTTTCTCGGGGTCGTCCCTGAAGAAGAGCTCTGCCACTTCAGGGTCCTTGAGGCTCCCAGCCCTGGAGCTGCCGCTGGATGGCATGTTGAGCTCCTGTAAAAACACCACTGCTGTCATTTTCCTCCCCCACTCCCCCAACAACGTTCAACAGCCACCACTACAGTTATTATTAGTCCAGAGCAACTCGTGTAGCCTGGTTTTCACTTTGCCTGTTTCTTTAATTGGATTTTGACTGAAGATTTTCAGATTAAAGTCCAAGCTGGGTCACATTTGTAGCAAAGAAACATCCAGATAAAACGCCTTAAGGACAAGATGGTTAAAGGAAGTGTTCAACAGCCTACACGAACTCAGCCTTCAGGGCAGCTGGCTGAGGACGGAGCCTAGCCAGTCGCCTGCAAAAAGGGGCCGAAGGAGAAGAACATGCAAAAAGTGTCCGGTAAACTACAGAACCGTGGATGCTGCAGGTAGGAGGGGTGAGCCACCCCAGAGCTGCACTGCTCCTTCACGTGACACTCAAGGCCAGTAAACACAGATATTCACCTCACGGTTCAAACTGTACATGCATTATTTGAAAACATTTGTGAGTGGCTTTGTTTGCGCCTGGTACGTACCTGGTTTGAGGAAGGAAGCAGAGGCTGGACAGATACAGCAGCACAAAGATAACCGTCCATCACCGCAGCCTGATATGGAATTATCCGAAAAACAACTCGGAGCAAACGGTCTACTCAGTCCTCAGTGGCACGGACTGCATCGATGTACAGTTGAGGCGCAAACACTGTGCTCATCCAGTCCACAGGTGTTCTAACCCAAATGAGCTCCGCAGTCACACACAGGGGACACTTGGCAATGTCGCCAACTGGGTGTCCACTGGACAGGTGTCAGCAGGTAGGGGGAGATTAATGACAGGACAAACAGCGAAGGTGCTGCCCCACCTGCTGCGTCAGTAACGGGACCCAGGGCGAAGCCGTGAGCACACTTTTGCAGTTGTCGTGGCCGTACGAAGTGCTCGCAAAGTTACTCGCCAGTGCGGTCGCTGTTCGCCCGCGCAGACACGCGCTCTTCCAGTTTTACGGTAAAAACAAAGTGCCGTGACCAGGACAATACTCGTACAGAAGCGGCTGCACCCTGACTTACCGCGACGCCAAGTGATCCGTCAAGAACAAACGGGCTCTTCCTCTTGCTTTGCGGCCTCCGTCTCCGTCAGCTTTGGTCCCACGGCCTCAGTGTTTATTCACCATTTTCACAGCTCTTCTTGGGCTCGGCCGCTCCCTCTCAAACCAACTCTTCGTCCCCGGTCTTGCGTTTCTCCAGCTAGCGCCTCACCCGACCCTTTTCCCGCTTAAAGTGAGCCACGGCTCGTGTTCCTTCTCGCCCACTGTCGTTTCCTTCATATTTCGCCGTCACATCACTATTTCAGATGATGCGACTAACGTATTTCAGGCGCGTTTGTCTCCATTCCTCCGAGCGCCTTTCCGTCTCAACCCTTTTTGTTCAGAATGTAAGATGGCTACGCGGGGCGGGAGCCGACCGGAAACAGGAAGCGGGGTTCATGGTCGCGACAGAAGTTCTTCCGGTAAGCTCAACCGCGCCGTTGGTTGATTCAAAACTAATTAAGGATTCGTTTTATGCCAATATCCCCCCCCCCCCCCAATATTTCCTGAAACGTTATGTAAAGTCATACATATATGTGTATGTACTCTTTATGAAAGTGAGGAATAGGTTTCATGCGTCCCAAGTGTTTTCAGGCTCAATTCTGCTTTCACGTTCACTGATACGCCAACATGTGTACTTATCGTGGGAAATAATTCACATTTTCTGAGTGCAGAGTTCAATTTACAATGGGATCCGGCCACCGTTCCACTGGGTGGCAAACCTGCCGAACGCCACACTTTAATAGGTACACCAGGCTAGCACCAGGTTCAGTCTTTCGAGGCACGGATTCCACGGCAAATGTGCGTTTTGGTCCATGATCCTCTGATGGCGGCGCATCGATGGTGTGGATTTCCTGTTCTGCCTCTCGGGAAAGGTGCTGAACTGGGCTGAGATGTGTAGACTGCTCGGGCCATTGAAGTCAACTGAGCTCGCTTCCCTGTTACTGAGACCTGCTTGCTGACATATGGTGCGTTATCCTCCTGGAAGTATCTTTTTCCAAATAAGACGTAGACTGCGGCAGTGTTTAGGCACGCCGTGCAACGCACACGATGCTCACGTGGTGTCAACATTTAGACACAAGGCACAGCAGCTCCACGTGTTGCATGCTGTTGCCCCCGCGTTGCTACCATCTCAGCGTGTTGCTACACAAGCTGAGGTTAGTCAGGCCAGGTGTGGTTTCTTCCCCACTTTTGAGACGTCCGCCTGTGGCGAGCACATGCTCACCGTAGCCTCGCCTTGTCGCTCACAGCTCCTAGGACTCGAACCCCGTTTAGCCTTCTGCTGTTGCAGCCCCTCGGCTTCAAGCTCCGACAGGACGCCCTTTCTCACACCGCTAAGAATCGGCTTTAGGTTGTGTGGCACCTGCGCAACGGTGCCTTGGCCGTTCAAAGGATGTGCGAGGTGTGATGATGCAATAAGAAGAGAGTGGCAACATAATAAATGACTATAATGAAAGAAAACAATAACTGAAGTATTGCTGAGACAGTGAAAGAAAAGGAGTGCCGAGACGTGTCGCTTGAAAGCAGTACTGACCATGGGGATGGCAAACATTGATTTCTTTTAAGTAACAGATTCCTTGACCTTCCTGGGGAGGGAATATCACAGTTTGATACGGCAATGCAGGTGAGCTCGAGGGACGCGTCGGATCTTGAGGACTTGACATGGACTGTACACATCCGAGCTCAGGCCAGTAGAGCAAAGCAGCGGCTCCACCACCTCAGACAGCTGAAGAAGCTGCAGGTCTCTCCGTCGATCCTTAAAACGTTCTACTCTGGTGCTATACAATCTGTTCTGACTCAGAACATCATCTCCTGGTTTGGGAATAGCTGTGCTCGTGACATCAAGGCACCGCACAGAGTGATCCGGGCAGCGGAACGCCGCACCAGATCTGATCTGCCATTACTACAGGACATCTACACCAGGAGATGCTGGACCAGAGCGACTAGGATCATCGGTGACCTGTCTCATCCCAGCAACCATCTGTTCAACCTGCTGAAATCAGGCAAACGATTCGGAAGCATTGTGGCAAAAACGGAGAGACTTAAGAGGAGCTTCTATCCACAGGCCATAAGGCTCTTGAACCTACCACTGTCCTCAAAACCACGCACAGTGTCCTGTCGATTCAGATAGCATTTCACTGTATGGCATACCTGGTTACCATGTATGTGACAAATAAATCTCTTTGAATCTCTTTGGATCGCAGCCAGATGAATGATGATCGGAACGGGGAAGAAAGACGAACAGATGGGCGCAAAGGCAAGTCACGCTATTTAAGTGAGCATTAGGACTTTGAAATGGACTCAAAAGCGTACAGGAAGCCAGTGTGGGAGCTCTGATAGAGGTGTGACGTGTCATTTGCCGGAGACTTGGTCTGGATTCTGGTTGCTGTATTATGGACAACTGGAACTTGGTTACGGTGGATTTCAAGGTTCTGGCAAGGAGGGCTTTTACAGCAGTCAGTGCTGAAGAAGATGAGAAAACTAACTTTTAGGAAATCCACTTAGCATTCCCCTTTTCACTGTAAATGGGTATTGAGATTCATTTTATTTTTATATACTGCCTTTCCCATCACCGCCACATGATGTTTTTTTTCGTCGTTGGTTTTTGCTCATCCAGCTTTTTATATCATGGAAACAATTTGTGAAGGCGGTTAGAAACACTGCCAACCGGTCTTTCAGCATAAAGCTGAAAACTAATACTGTGTGGGTGTTGGAGAACATTTTATCGTGATAAATTGACACTTCAAAAAAAGCTACACTTTTACCTTTGAATTATTATTCTGTATTTAGCTGATGACTTTGTGCAAGGTAGCCATTACACACAATCTTAACTGCAAGAAAATAACTTAACTCTATTTATGGCTATTAATCTGTGTCCCATCCAGGTTGTACCACATCTAGGGCAGTACCTTCTGCTTCCAGGATAGATTGCAAGCCAAGGGGACCCCACGTTACGATAAGAGGCTGTCAGCAGCAAGCGAAAGGGAGGGAGGACTGTTATTCGGAGTCATTTGGATTTAAGTCCCTCTAACACAATAATATCCACAGATTTGTGCTCTGAGTTCAGCAACCTGTGGCTCTCATTGTAGTTAAGAATAAAAAATGACATGTTATTTGCACGGTGGTGATAGCCGTGGTAGAAGACACATGACACCAAGCGGATGTCCCCGTGAAGGGCGGCACCCGACACCCCGTATTAAAAAGGCCAGTGAGCGGAGCAAAATGAGGAGGTTTTCCGTGCTGTGGTCTTTCTGGTTTTGTCACCATCTCAGGATTTCTCTCAGTCTGCAAACACAGACCAGTAAGGCTTTTCATCTGAAAATAAAGTTGTAGGAAAAGAATCAGAGACTCTGAAGAGGATGAAGGTTGTGTTCACTGTTATGGTGGTAATTACCATGGCAACAGGTAGGATTCATTGTATTTAGTAAATACGAAAAAATCATCTCTAGACAAGTGATATTAATGACCAGCTGCTGTAGTAAATTTAAAGAGAGTTTTAATCATTTTCTACCGTGACCGTAACACGTCAAAGTGTAAAAGATTATAAAAGTAGAGATGGGCAAGAAGCCGTACAGCTGATGCTCCAACTCTACCTGATATTTTATGTATTTAATGTAATCGCCGCATTCAGTAGCCGAAAGGATAACCTTTTGGTCTGGTAGTCAGCAGGATGTTGACCGATTCAGGATAAATGAGAACCTTCGTACATACTGAGACATACCTGTCATCTAAGCCCTAAGCTTTCTAGACAGTGGATACAAATAGTGAAGATATGTACTGTATGTACACACAGTTTGTACATTAGATATATTTCTATGTATGTATAAACGTGCTGAATGTACACACAAGTACATAGTAGACAAACACTGTGCATTGGCACTCTTTATAATTCTGTTACAACCAGTGTTTATTTGTTCTGTCTCATCTTTCAGAATCACACTCACAGCTGAATGGTAAGTGTTGACATTTCTTACACGATATTTCAGTTGCTTCCTTTGAAACATCCATCTTTGCGGAAATTCGCATGCAATACAATTTGTTTTCAAAGTGCTAAAATGAGCAAGAGTTACACCCACGACAGTCTGCTGTTATTAAGGACTTTGGGTGTAAATCGAGCACTTTTTACTCTCTTGATTTTGAAAGCGTTTCTGTTGCTTCAAGTAGTTTGAGTTTGTCACCAATCGCTGTAGACATAAAAACACGAACTGGTCACTACATCTGACACACACACTCACACAATGCACCGGTTATACCAGAGTGGTGCATTTTGTAACCCTAAAACATACTGACAAGACTCTGGTTCAGCTGCTCATGTGTTCCCATCATGTCCCCCGGTCAGTGTGTGGTCGAGCCCCCCTGAACACTAGGATTGTCGGGGGGCAGGATGCCCCCCCGGGTAGTTGGCCCTGGCAGGTCAGTATGCGCTACGAGGGGTACCACGTGTGTGGAGGGTCCCTCATCAACAACCAGTATGTCATGTCTGCCGCCCACTGCTTTGTATACTTCAGGTGAGCATTATCTGTACGGTATGAGATCTCACTGTACTGTTACTATTGACATGAGATGTGTGTGAGACAGGTGTATTGCAGACAGACAGTTGCTGTGCTGATACTGACACAGAGTAAAATCCAGAGTTGCTTGGTTATCCAGCCTCTCCAGTCCATAAGGGTCCAACGTCCCACACAGTTGCTTCTTCAGTTCTGCACACAAACATCTGCTGTTGGCAAACACTGAGGGTAATGGAAAATATCAGTTATTTGTTTGATCTGAGGTTGCAGTTGTGTAATTGTGCAGTCTTATTTCCATTTTTTACAATTTAATATGTGGTTTATTTTGCCTTTTTTGGTTCTGTTAAGTGTCACAGAAGTAAAACAGCAGTTCAAAAGCTCAAAGCAAAATGGTTTAAAGCTGAAATGTAGCCATATAGTAAGAAAGCAGGAAAGTTTAAATAAAAGTTGGAACAGATGAATCACTGAAGGAGACACATTCAACACCTCAGACAGAGGGTGCATATAGAAAGGAATTCCTATTACATCAAGGTGTATTTTTTCCTTTTAACCAGTTTAAAAGTTGAAAGTCAGCTTTAATTTCCACCAGATTTCCTCATTTCTCCTCAGTCAATCAAACTCCAGTTCCGCCACTGAAAGAGGTGAAAAAACAAAGATAGTGTATTGTTATTTGTATTGCTCTAGGTTTGTTACAGAAGGAACAGTGTCCTCAGTTAAAGAAGTTAACAAAGAGAGGACTTTTTTGACATATCCTATCACGTATACAGTGCAGTGTTTTCTTTGGAGAAGAATAACACTGCATCCTCACAGCTAAATTTCACATGCTTTGTGAAGCAAGGTGGAGGGAGTATAATGGTGTGGGGCTGCTTGCAGTCACTGAGGCTCCATTGAATTCCTAGTTAGATCGTGAAGTTCTACAGCTTGAAATTCTTCAAACTGTTTGTCTGTGATCCAAAACTGTTTTTATTATTTTGACATAGATGAAGATCAGGTCACTTTTTAGGAGCCATTTGTGATTATTTCAAACTATATATCACTATGTCTGGCTTATTCAGTGAAAATTATACAATTCTCCTAGACCACAATAATATTCTTAATGGTTGTGTATGTTAAAGGGACAAGTTTGCGTAAACCAGGGTCAGTCCGGGACCAGATTCTTATTTTTCCATTTAATTACTGACAATATTGTGTTTATTACTGGGGTCCTACATCAAAGACAAATTCTGCGATATGAATTTGCACAAAACCGCCACACCTGCTTTCTGCCATTTATGCCCTGTTATGCTGTGTCTTGTAGCTCAACTCCACATAACTGGCTCATGGTTCTGGGCCTCCAAACCCTGAAGGGCTACAACCCAACTAATGTGACCGTGTCGGTCAGTAGCATCACAGTGAACCCAAATTACAATTCTAACACGTTTGACAATGACTTGGCTCTGGTGAAGCTGTCCGTCAGTGTTTCATTCAACAACTACATCCAGTCCGTCTGCCTGGCAGCCACTGGCAGCACCTTTTACGCTGGCACTAAGACCTGGGTCACCGGCTGGGGCAACATCAATTCGGGAGGTGAGCACATTAGTCACCAAGCAGAGATGTGGACACAGAACGAGACCGAATGTCTGCAGTTTTACCCAACGATGCAAAGTAAATATCCTCAATGTACACATATTCAGCAACATAAGTAAACTGGCTTTACACCTGATGCTCTATCATTGGAAAGCGCTGATAGCACTACTAAGGAAATTCCAACTACTGTATTAGTCTGTGGTCAGATGCTTTGCTAATTCTCATACATGCATCCCTCAGCGGCCCTGCCAAAACCCGGGACTCTGCAGGAAGTAGAGGTTCCTGTGGTAGGAAACGGGAAGTGTAACTGCCTTTACGGGGTGGGCAGCATCACCAACAACATGCTTTGTGCCGGGCTCCTGGCGGGGGGCAAGGACTCGTGCCAGGTAGAGCAGCTTGCACAGCCTCCTGAGTCTGTGTCACTGCCATATTTGCACTGTGACTCGAGCCTCGGTCTTTCTGCTCTTCCTGCTCCTCATGCCACCGTGTCTCCACCTGCGCAGGGGGACTCTGGTGGTCCGCTGGTGGTCAAACAGGGCTCCGTCTGGGTCCAGGCCGGGATCGTGAGCTGGGGTTACGGATGTGCTGAACCCGATTACCCAGGAATCTACACCAGGGTGTCCCGGTACCAGACCTGGATCAACTCGGTCATCGCCTCCAACCAACCGGGATTCGTCAAGTACACCTCCAGCGGTGTAAACAGCGACGTCGCCTGCTACACATCAGTCAACTTCAGCTCTGCCTCAACGCTCCTCTTTTCCTTTGTCCTCCTCTTTCTCCTTCCTTCACTGCTGCTCCTTTGCGGTCATGTCTAAAAGCAACACATTACTGTCACAATCATTTTACTCCTTTCCATCCACTTAGTTTTAAATACAACTTTCAAGTGATTTGTTCAGCTATTTTTCCACAGGGCTCTGCTGCACAGCTCTTCAAATCAAGTGCACAAAGTGCAGAGAACGTGGCAGTGCTTAGCATTAATAGTAGTAATAAGAAAAAACAAATGAAACATAGTTTGAAAGTGCTCAGGGGAAACAGGAGGGAGTGCAGCACAGGATGATGGATGATGTATCCACTGTGTAAACTGACATAAAACAGCTGCCAACCAAATGTACACATCACAGATCATTTTGCTTCTCCATCTTATCTTCACGAGATTCTTTTGAAACTGTGGAATGGTTTTCACCTTTAGGGTTCCATCATAAATCAACATTCAGCTGGATACCTGTAAAAACACGAACGGCAATACAATTTTCGCAGTGTATCAGTAAGTCGGAGTGTATTTGGCACGTATGTAGATCCCATGAGAGGAGAACAGGGTTACACAACATCCTTTGAGGCTCAAAACCACATGCATTGCTGCACACAAACTGATGCACGTGTGTGGAAAAACAAGTGCGACGACGCACTCAGAAGACCGAAAACAGTTGCACCCGATGGAGAAAGAGCCGGATGCCGTGCTGTTAGAGACCTGTATCCCATTCCTACACGGGCACGACTGAGCGGGAAGACAAAATTGCACCAAAGGTTGACTGCAATTCATGTTGTTTGCAAGTTTTTTTCCGTAAAACTTGTGCGTTTTTACAATATGGGACAACCTTACCAGGGTGACATCAAAATAGTGGTCAGGATTGGTATAAAAAATCTCATGTCATCACAGTTTCTTTTTGCCTACAAATTTTTAAAAAATAAGGCAAAAAATGAAGAACAAAATTCATTCTCTGTTTGCTTCAGTAACTTTGTTTTATATCCATTAACTCAACTTTACTGACTCATGACTGTCGGCATCTTAAAATCATGGTTAAAAAGTGCAAAAGGGGTTGCATTTTTTTCTTGGCTAAAAAGCCTGTTTGGAAAGTCTAATCCTAGCTGTAGCCTGAACACAGCTTCTCCGTAAAGAGCCCTGACCCCCAGTGCTATTCTTTTCTTACGTTTGAATCCCCACAACAACTGCGGCCGTGCCACCCTTGACCCCTTCCCAAATAAGAAAGCAGAAAAGAAAATGCTACGGATACTTTATAAAGAAAAAACAGGAAATAAGGACACAGAAATGTGATTTTGGTGAAACTTTTAAACCTGAATTCAAAGTATCCCAGAATAGTTGTAAAGTTCTGGACTTTGCTGTGAATTTTGTGGTGTCTGAAAGGCTGAAATGGTGAACGTTTGCTGAAAATTGGTGAATTCTTTGTGGCACAGGAATGCATTAACTGTTTTCCTTCAAAGTAAATGAATGGTGATCGGTTTGTTTTATATGAGTTTGCTTTGTGAGCAAATGTTGAGAAGCAAACTGCCTCTGCGGAAACCTGCAGGTGGGGTTGAGCGTAGCCACTTAGTGCTGCCGCTTTTCCCACATCTGCATGTTACTCGGAGATGCTCATACATACAGTATGCCTGTAAATAACTGTCCAATCTGTACTCTTTCTACTACGTTTTCTTCAAACTTTGTTTGCACAACATTCACTTGGGTGCTAAGAAGAATGCAGTTAGGAAAATGAAACTCTCCCCATCCTGGGGGATAACCAGTGCAACTGTTTAATACCCTGCTGCTCATGGCTCCTGACAGGTGGCAAGCTGTATGCTGCTGCAAACTTGTGGAGTTTTCCCTCTCGACTGACAATGAACATATGAAGGCATGTAAAGCAAACAGAAACACACTATATTAGGTGCACAGTATTTACTTTTACTATTGTTGTTTATTACTGTGATAATCTGGCATGTCCAGATGTTGTGGAAGTGTGTATGTTCAGGTGTTGAGTGTCTGTGGGTCACACACAAACTTTTCTACAATTCCAGCACGAGAAACATGCAGCTGATAACCTGTTGTCCGTACTCCTTGCCATACCCAGTTCCACACAGGCTTTGTATAGGGCGGGCGCTGATGATGGAGGGGCT
>JADBHE010000049.1:0-20511 GCA_018136845.1 Heterotis niloticus
TGTGTGTGTGTGTGTGTGTGTGTGTGTGTGTGTGTGTGTGTGTGTGTATGAGTGTGTGAGTGAGTGAGAGACCCGGTCTAAACACACATCATTTGAAGAGGACAACCTGGAGCTCTCAACACATCTACAAAATGCTGGAGTCTCATGAACAAATCCCTTTATAGGAACAGCAGTGCACACAGTGTTCCAGCTTCCCTGCGACGCTGGCTCTACCCCAGGTAACGTGGGCATTCCCGGGGGAGGGGTACTCACTGGATGGGCGAGAACACAGGGTCGTCCTCTGCCAGGAACACAAAAGGGTCTTCTTTGAAGCCAAACAACTTCATCTTCTTGGATGGTGGAGGGCTGGAAACAGTAAGTGTTTCAAGTGAGCAGAGAGCACCCGCTGTGGTGTGACAGTACAGTACTGGCAGCTCCTACGACAAACAAAATCCTGAAACAGGCCATGTGGAAAGGCAGACAAGGTCACTTGGTCACAGTCCCTTAAAGCATTACTTAGTAACTGAAAAGGCCTGTTGTACCCTAGCGCCTCCTTCCTACCTTCCAGCCGCTACTCAGTCCTTGGCATCCAAGAGTTCATTTCAAAATGTATGTGGCAAAACATTCAACTCCAAGTCTAATCACACAGCTTCCTTTAACATCAACACCTTTACCACACTTTACCCCAACTTTGCTATAGAAATCATGTCCTCCATAATAAGATAACAAGAGAAAAAGACAGAAGGAAAGGAGGGGAAAGGACTGTTTATCAAGGCCTCAGCACATAATCGCACACAAGGTTTGGTGACTAACACCGCATTTATCCAGTAAAGAGAAATAAAGATGACCTTAAAGGCAGGGAAAGAGAAGGCCAGGACAGATTGCAGATTCTCGACTCCTCTTCACTCAAGCTAGCTCACCCGCACACTCCGTCCTTCCTGCTGGAGGCCTCCTGGGAACACTGTCCTGGCTCAGGGTCCCCAGGCGGGCTCCCTAAGGCTGCTGCTGCTCCTGCATCCTCATCAGCATGTAGTGTGTCCACCAGGGCCTCAGTGGCACCAGGCACACTGGCTGGTAGCTCCACACCCGGGGCTGGATCACTGGGCAGAGCCTCATTAGACAGCATTGCACTGGGGTCCCTGTGGGGGAGCTGAGCAGCAAGACTGACCATTAGTGAGAAAACAGAACTAAACAATACATGTTTTAGGACTACAAAGGGATATGTATTTTCATCAAATGTATGTACAGTACTAAAAATACGTTGAGTGTAAATAAAAGTGTAAATTTAGCACAAATACGTCCACAGCAACATATATACTGTACATATATATTTAAAAAATAAAAAAAAAAAAAGCTAGCTGGTAGCCAAATACAGGTTTTCTTACATAATATTCAAAAATGCTTGAAAAAGGCAGCATAAAAAGCTTGCCAGAAATGATGCTTCAAGAGGTAAGACTACAGCAAGACCATGTCATTCTGGCTCCACTACCTTCGGATATCGCCGGTTCCATGGCATAGCCGCCTTCTTTACCAGAACCGCCACAAAGAAGCCCCCCGTGTTCTGATGGTGTGGCAGGATCCGCATACTGGAAGCAACAAAAAGGCTTAGTTAAACACACCTAAAAGTCCAATCCATAATCAAAACACGGATACCTAATGCACCCAACCTGATGTAAAATATTAAACATTATCTCAAATATAGTCAACACACACACAAAAAAAACCCAGCCCACAAAACTTTATGCCAACGCACTGTGGATCACCACAGGACACTCCTTGAGCATAAAAGCCCTTTCCAGGTCCAGCTAACCAAAACTATCATGATAAATTCCAACACCAAAGGATTTGACGTACCTCAATCCATACTGGGCACCGCTCAACTCAAATATTATCTTTCAAAAGTATATTTAATAACTGTGGCTGAGTATCGCAAACACGTGGACTCCCTTTCCTCTTCAAAAACATGTGCACAAAGGGAACAAAATTACATTGGCTGCAAACAACTTAATACATTTAAAAAACCCAGCTGTCAGGCATTGCCATAACCATGAACTGCTCACAGTACAGTAGATGTAAAGCTGCATTACACATGAGCAAAGCAGCCATCACAGTCAGGGCAAGAAGTGACGTCAAACCTACAGACAAGAATGAGCCAACTCTGCCCCCTGCTGGCAGCTCCCATTTTAAAGAAATATGAACTTGTTTTTTTAACCTTCACCTACCTTCCCACCTTTATGCATTTTCTCATATTAGTGGCAGCAAAAATTTTGCTATCTGAAAAACATTTAACACCACAAAAAGGTCCCAAAAAAGAAAAATACCATCTCTCAAGCTTCATCTCCTTGAGCTTCTCCGGGTCTGTAGGCGGGAACATTGTGGGTCGGATCTGAGTGTGTCGGCTTACGGGCACCTCTGGCCAGTTGGCGTACCATTCACCAGTTTTGGTCATCACCTGTAGGGGAGCCGGTGAATTATTGTGACAACCACGTACAAGATCTCACACTGCTGCAGTTTCAAAGCAGTGCTGGACAACAGGTTCTGCTCCAGACAGTAATGAGCCACCTGACTCAACGTATGGTCTTGACTGAACTTGGTTTAATTCTTCCCACATGGTGTGAGCAGAACTGGAAAACCTGCTGGACTCGGCTTTCCAGAAGCACAGCTTTACAATCCAGTTTTTACCACCACACAAACAGTGCAGAACTGAATTTGATGAAAAATGCAAAACTGATTGTAACAGATAGTGGAGTGCAAATTTAATATGTTAAAAAAAATAAATTAATAAAAGGAAAGAAATGGACATAAAAGAGATGCATTGTGAGACCATTTTTTATGTAGCATACAAGAAAATAATTTGAAAAAGACATTTATTACCTTTGAGCTGCAATAAAATTACAACTAATTTAAAATTATGCTAAAAAACCTCCCTTTCAAAAAATTGTTGTGGATCATAAACATACAGAATGTGTGAATTTTTTTTTTTTTTTTTTAAACTTATGAACCCAGGCATGTTTTGCTGCCATATGACAATGGTAGGTAAATTTTGCAGTTTACCTTCCAGAAAAGACTAATTTTTGAAAATAGGTAAGTGAATAAAATGCAACTAAAAAAAATAGAACTGGAACAAAAAAAAAAAAAATATGCGCATCTTTGAAAATCTATAGGTTTCCACATTCGTAAGAAGAAACAACATATGTACAAATGTATTTGGACAAATAAGCATAGTCTTAAACGCCCAGGAGTAGAAATGAGTAAATACGAGTCAGCATTGATTCAGAATATAACATAAGAAGTCTGGAGCTTAAACTGTTCTTCAGGGTCGTGGGGAACCCCACATGGAAAGAGAGGGAAGGGCAGATGATGAAGAGTCAAACTCTTAAGAGAAAGAGGAACAGAGAATAAAGACTACCTTCCAGGAGGTGATCCCAGGCATCCACTTCAGCCCTGGGAGATCAGCAGAGGCATCAGCTAGCTCTAAGGCACCTGAAAGAGGAAACAACACTTTCCAGCATCAGTCATCCAGCTACCCAACAAGATGAATGGGGAATTAACATGACCGTCATTCTGTCAATTTTTTTTAATTGTTACTGTTTACTGCTATGCCTGCATTGGACATTAAACCCTGAAACTGAAAATGCAAACCAAGACCCTGGCTAAATGGTACACTTAAACACATGAGGTTCTGTGAATATAATTTTTTATCTCTCTGCAAAAAGAATATTACAGTTACTGAATAAAATTACCAAGAATATTATTGCATTACTCACTTATCACTTTATTCAGAAACGCAGAGAACCATAAATATTTTGTAGGAGGCAAAGTGCTGCCCTGTAGGATGTCAAAACATTGAATATTTCAAAGAGTCAAGAATTAATATAGTTAATTTTCAGGGGTTCTGAACCAGTGGACCAATATATACAGCACTGTAATACAAGAAGTATACAAGAGCCAACACACCCCCACATAAAGTAATGCTGGGTCTTACTGGCTCTCCCTGCATGTATCTAGTCATGAGAAACCCAGCTTGTGCATCACAGCGGAGACACCCACACCACTATGTGTGAAACTCAACAAAGTCAGACAGACAAAAATCTAACAGAGCAGGAACTAGACATCAAAATGAGGCACAATCCCCTTTGGGACCAACTATTACTATAGATCTATCCATCTATGGTACAGTTAAGGTCTGAGAAACTCCTAACAAAGTAAACTACAATGTGTGGATAGGGAAGGGGTGGGGGACAGGTATAGGATAAGAATGGGAGGTGACACAATGGCCCTGTCGACAAGTCTGAACCTGTAAATGAGACTTCAATCCTTTCTGTACAATTAATAGTGAAAAGCTGGTTTCCTTAAACTCAATCTCTCCATGCAGAACATACAGTAAAGGAGAGCAATATCTCTCCTAGCAGACACAAAATAAATCTACCTACAGCGTATGTGTTCTAGTACAGTACACCAGGAGCAGCAAAGCATCTTCACAGGGGCCTGATTGGCATCCACACAACAGCATCTTCAGGAACACTGCAATAGGCCTCAACAAAGGAGCTGGGCTACGGTTTGAACATTTGGAATGGAAAGTGCCATCAAGTTAGTGCTGACTCCTGGGCAACTGGTGTGGTCATCAAGGCAAGGAGGAACAGAAGTGCTGTGCCATTGCCTTCTTCTGCCATATTTTGTCCTTAGAGGGATGCAAACAGAGCATGCAAACTCCACACACAACTCCAAGCTGGGCTTGAACCCCACATCCAGCAAGCAGCCCAGGAGCTGTGAGACACCAGCTTACCCCGCTGCATCAGCTTACCACCACATACCCCAGTTGAACGTCTGGTGCATTCTATGTCATAACCTTTGTCACCAGTTTTCTCTGACATTACATCAGGAAAGGTTTTCATGGCACTAAGTCAAGAGCAGCTATTAAAGCCTCATAAATAACAAAGTAAATAAAGCACGCAGACTATGCCAAGCAATTTTGTACAGGTACAGGTTAGAGCAAGGAACCATGCAAAAGAAGGACCCAAGTTCAAATCTCTACTCGAGCTGGACGTGTATTTAATGTAATGTACTCAGATTGAACAGCACTTAAAAGTAATAATGATCCCATTTTTTCAATGGGTAAATTGCTGCATCTAGCTTAGTACACAAACCTAAAATTGTATGGTGCTCTGGTCAAAAACATCTAATAAATAAAAGTTAATATCATTAACTCAGTATGTCAGCCAAACTCCTGCATTCCCAGCATGCACTGCTGTGTGCAGTGATGTGAGCTCAAGCATATTTGTAGCACAATTCATGACATCGCCTATGACTGCTTGTTTATTCACCATGTCCACGTGCACACCTCTCCAACTTCTGACTCACTCATGTCTGTCATTCTTCATCTTCAATGTGTGGGATGTGGCATTTGTAGCTTTTTTTAAATGTCTAATAAACAAGTAAGTAATTTCCCTGCTTAAGCAGTACCTTGTGAGTGGCTCAACAGAGCTTTGCAATAAATTAGATGGCAGCCGGCAGACCTACCTTCACTCTTTTCTAGCAGAGAAGCGATGACGGCCTCGTCCTCGACGGGGTTGAGGGAGCAAGTGGAGTACACCATCCTCCCTCCTATGGCCAGCTGCTCCACCCCGCGAATGGCAATGCGTAACTGCAGCCTGTTTAGTACACAAAAGTCAAAAATACAGAAACACACTCAGTTTTCACATTCACCATGCCTGAGTTTAAGAAGAACCAGATGCTGTCAAAGCAGAAAGGCTCTGGTTATCTGAAACCTGTCTGGAGTTTCAACCAGACAGAAGCTCAGGATGTGGGCTTATCAAAAGATTTGTCTTTTCAATTCCCCAATGGTGGTTCTGCTGTTGCACATGACATCAATTTTCAGAAGTAAATTTAAGACACGCAAGGCATACTCAACAAAAACTTATCACATCTACCACCTCTGCTCTTCATATTGCTAGCAGTTTTCTTTGAATTGAAAGTACATGTTTTTAAATTTCGCCTGTGCATTTAGTGACTCACGCTGTTGGATAGCCCATTTTCCATTCAAATGAAATATACCACTTCGAAATGACAAAAAAAAAAATACACTCAAAAATGACAGTGATTTGCAGAACAATTAACAGCAGTCAGCATTTTGCCACCAAATTATTTAAAAACTATCAAAAGATAAAAATGTACAAAGAAAAGAGTACAGCAAGAACACAGTGTTTATGCAAACAAGCACACACATGCACACTGTCAGCTCCCACTCACCCATGAAGCTGCAGACTGTTACTGGTGGTCCACTTTTTCCACACGTCGATGTTCTTCCGCATTGTTCCATCCCCACTGTGGATGCACAACAGAATGGTTATTACTAGTCGCCTGGACCACTGCACCTCCTGTTAGCTAAGTACAAGCACATTCCTGAGTGAAATGACATTCATCTACATGAACGGTAGCAGCTCACACCTCACACCTGACTCCTAAACTGAGAAGTACACATGGGGGGGCCCTCATTATTATCCCCTCCCCCAATTTTCAAACAGTTTTCCAGGCCAGGGTTGCTGTATTCTGGAGTCTATCCTGGAAACACTGAGTGTGAGGGAGGGTACACCCTGGATAGGACACCAGACCATCACAGGGCATTCACACATACCAACAACATGTACAATTAAGAGTTGCCAACTCAACTGAAACAAGTGTCTTTGGACTGTGAAAGCAAGCACCTTGAAGAAGCCCAAACAAACAAGGCCAACATATCAACTGATCACAGTCTGGGCCAGATTCAAACCCATTTCTAAACCCACAGCCCAGGGGCTAAAGGTATAAGTGTGGCCATTTGTTAGGGTTGCAAAGAAATGTGTTCTTCAGAAGACAAATTAATGGTTATGTCATCATTTATATCACGATGATACAGATTTTTGGTTTTATTTTTAAGTAATTGTATGGTTAGTGGGGACACAGAATGACCCATTGCTCTATATATAAAGCTTACTCTCCATTCATTTTTGTTCTTTATGCACCGATTTGTTTCTCCAAGCCATGAACTTGCAATTAAGCACAAATGTACTGTTCACACTGAGGTTTTTACATAGTTAAACACCTGAAGGCAGTTCCCAATTGACTTGTCAAGATATAGACAAACAGGTCTCTTCACACACACACTCAGACACTTTAGGAAGGGGTGCTGGAGGAAGGACCCAAACTGGAAACGGGGAGCTACACAATACACACGGCAACGGACTAACGCAAGGATAATAAAGTTTAGCAATACAGATGGTGCTCAACTTACGATCAATGGTCCAACTTACAATTTTTCGACTTTATGATGGTGCGATACAGATGCACGTTCAGTAGAAACCGTACATCACATTTTCAACTTAGATTTTTTTCCTGGGCAAGCGATATGCGTTACTAGCCTTTATAACTCCTCTTTCTGTAGGGAGGGCACCTAGGCATCTGATTTCACTTCAGCTTTCCCCTGTACTTACATAATTTGATATAATTTCATTTCATTATCTCTTTCTTGTTTTGTGGCACTGAGCATGTTGTTGACATGAAAATTTCCCATGGCAGTGATCCACATCACAGTCTGCCACTCAGTTGCTAGTGTATGCAACCAATACTCTACAGTGTTCTGCGTTGATCGTGGTTTTATTTTTGATACCCCCCCACCCTGAAACATCCATCTGTGTCTACTGAAAGCAGCATAAATGCGTAAAGCCCATAATGACTTTTAAGGTAGGCTAGGCTATGACGTTCAGTAGGTGTTAAGCATGGGTGGGTGGAAGAAATCGTGAGACGCCACGATAATAAGTTTAAGCTCCGTTAAACTCTTTACTGAGTGTTGCTGTTAGCCAGGAGCTAGCGCTAAACATTAGCGATTGGCAGGAAACAAAAACATATTTTGTATATTTTGCCACAATTCAAAATATACAAGCAAGATCTTAGCAAGACAGTGGTTGCAGGAGAGTTCACAAGGGACAGCGGAAACTGAGTACTGACACGAAGTCCAGGTAGGAACGAAATTCTGTCTACGAATGTTTCTTACGCCAATCAGTCAGCCAATCAATACTCAGTCTGAAGATGGGGGTGGAGAGACCGTCTACTGACAGGAAGTCCAGGTAGGAACTCTCTATGAGTGGTTCCTACGCCAATCAATCAATCGGTTTGAAAATAGGGGCAGAGAAACCGCCTACATTCCGTTGCTGAAGTGGCCACAGGCATAACAACAGGTTAGGTGTACAGGCATGCATCACCTAAGGACATGTTGGTCAACAACAGACCGCATATATGACGGTGGTTTGTAGCCTAGGAGCATAAGCTGTGCCATATACAAGTCAAAACTGATGTGATGCGGCGCATGTACACTCTATGATGTTCCTGCAACGACACATTTCTCAAAACGTATCCCCATCGTTAAGTGATGGATACCTGTATTAAATGCATTTTTGACTTACAATGGGTTTATCGGAACTTAACCCCATTGTAAGTCAGGGACCACCTGTATATATTCTGTTATGACTTTTCTCCTTTCTACTGGACAATGGTTGCACTGCCTGCCTGTTCAACAGCACAAACAAAGCTTACATATGGAATGCAACCACTTTAATGGTAATACAATGCAGTGATATATAATGTGTTATTAATATTCACCTTTCCACTTTCTGACCCAGCCAGTGCCAAGTAACTTAGCTAATGCTTAATAATTGCTCCACATTTGATGTCTTCACTCTCATGGCAGAGTCATGGGGCTCAACAATCACACTACGACATAAAAACCATTCAGAACTACCAACTGTCATTATAATTATTATTCTCACTATCCAGCCAACAAGAACTTGCTTTGAGAATAAAAATAAAATCAACCACCTAAATCTTAAGCAGCAATGACATGTATTGCCCTCTCTCTGTTGTGCCTGGCACAAGGTGAGCTTTTGAAAATGCCTCACCAGCAATTCTAATTCTTCTTCATTTGAACCCAGAGATTTCAAGGGACATTGACCTGATGTGTCTAATGTGGGAATATATTTCTTATACACACAGTATTAGGTTAAAAAGTAAGTCACACATTTGTGGTTTTTAGTTCCAGTTAATAAATAAGCAGAATGAGCAGAAGCTGAAACCAAGCTAGTGTTGTGTGCTTGTTTTCTGTCACAGAGTTCCAGGATGGTGTGGGGGGAAAAAAGGCTTTCATTCATTGTACCTGCAGGGAACATCGCACAGGATTCGATCGTAGAACAGAACGTCCTTCTTCCCATCCAAATCCACCTGGAAGCGTGGGATGCTGGAAGCATCATGGTTGATCACCATCACACAGGGGCTGTTCAGTCTCTTGGCTTGATGGACAAGCAGGTAGCAACGCTTGTTGTCAACATCATTGGCAATGACAAAGCCCTCTGCACAACACACAGAGAACAATAAATGACTCCATTCCTAATTCTGTATACGTGCAAAGTTTGCTGTTCATGTTTTAACACCATGCTGGGGTGGGGGAAAATCACAACTAATATTACTGTGACATACAAAGGAGTGTAAGAGTCACTGACAGTGAGTACTACCTGGGAAAGGTACATCCATGTCAGAATGTAGCATCTCAATCAACTGTGCAGTCTTAGATCCAGGAGCAGCACACATATCCAGGATCTGTATAACATTGCATAATATCACATTTCTTATTAAATGGAGTTATGAAGTAATCAGTGTAAAATGCCTTGGTTTACAACAGTAAATCCCAACTCAGAAAAAAAGGGGGGGGGGGACACAGCTGTCCGTTAACTTCCAAACCAATAGTCTACAGTTGGCTTGAACAAATCGCATATCATAATATTTTTATTTTTTAGAAATGCATGCATATCTTGTTTCATTCCCATTTATTTAAAAAGTTAAAAATACACTGGCAACTGATATAACACAGACCCGCATACAATGCAGACAGTCATTGGACACAAATTTATCACCCCAATCCCTTTTTAAAAACATATCAAACACATGAAACAGCAAACATTAAAGGTTGTATAGTCATTTTCAAAAATTTCTCACAACACGTAATTTTTGTTGTCATTTTGTTTTCTTTGAACATTTTCAAGAATGTGGTTGGTAAATAAAGCAAATTTTCTGTGAGAGTAAAATAGAACAACTTTTCTTAAATAGACACTTTAGCGCTGGATATCTTACGAGCGCCATCAACATAAAACTAAAGCCATCCACAAAAACCACCGGTTATTTCTGTTTACGCACACATTCGTCTAGTGGTGCATTTCAGTAAAATGAAACAAGCAATAATAGCTTTTGTCCAGTAGTAAGCTTACTCTGTGTTCCTCTAGAGCACCAAATGCTTTTTCACCAGTTTTCCCTAAAAAGATCATTTTATTAATACCTAAACTCCTATGTAGAAATCTTTTACTAATTTAGCTAAAACTTATAATGTTAACATTGTGGTAATGGCTTAATGTTTGTCATGTTTTTCATTTGTAAGATTTAAATGATTATTGATAGTATCTTAAATAGTTACATTTGCTGTTTACTAAATGTAAAATGATAACTTTGACCAATTATAATTAAATCAAATGCTAAAATAAGTTGCTATGTGAACATACAATTAAAAAAATACACAAGGTGATAAGAATGAAGTTTAAGCTCAATGACCACCTTGTGACATGGGCTGTACAAATGGGTAGCAGAAAAGGTTCTTCTTTCCATTGCGGCCTCATGTATAATGCAGTCAGACTTTTTAGAAACAATCAGTTACGCTGTATTGACTCATTAGTGCATGATTTCCTTCTCACACCAATGAGAATTAAAACATAAAGGAATACATTCAAGAACCTAACAAAAGGTTTTTGGTAACAAGCAGGTTATTCTAAATATGTTTTCCATCCTTGCCATTTTCCATGAAGCTGCATAATCTCCAGGCACAGCGATCCCTGCCTTGATTATCAAATCTGCACCAAAATTCATGCCCTTTCAGCACAAGAGAACAGACACTTAGCTCTCAGGAAACGCGGGGAAACTTTGCATCGGCTTTCCTCTTATGACTGACCGGACCCAACAGGGCACACACCTATAGCACAGTTAAAGGAACTGGTTCACAGGACACCTGCATTGGAAAGTTACCTTATGGTGAGGCTCAATTCTCAGGAGGAGAGGGGGAATCATGCTGACAGCTTCTTGACGGCTGATGTTCCCCTAGTAAAGCAAGAAAACACCACATGCTGCATCATACAACCATGTCTAGACTGATTTTTTTAAAACATGCTGTTATGGCCATTTTCGTTATAAAACAGCATCATTACACTGGAATCTCTCCAATTAAGTAAAATGATCAAGAGAACTAATTGGAGACCAAAGGAACATAAGTTTCTCAAAGTAAGAAAAGACTTACAGATTCTGTTTCGCTGACTAGAAACTGGTGAAATTTTTCCAACAGAGGGGATTTGCGAATGATTTTTCTGCTCATATTAGTGTGCCATGCCAGCTCATCTGGATACCTGGACATTTTTTTTTTTTTTTTTAGAGAAAAGAGGGCAGAAACAGGAACACAGGTTTGGTTTCTGACCTAAAAGTACAGCCCTAATAATGCAACCATTCCTTTCAAATTCCTACAGAATGGACAGTGACTTCTTACCAGCTCAGGGCCTGAGGTGCCTCTATCTTCTGAGAATCAATTTCAATATCTTGGATCTCCTTGAAATATTTTTCCTTTAAGCAGTGAAGAATTTCCTTGGCATGACTGGAAGGATGAGGGTAAAAAGCAGATTACGCTGCATACAAGCCACTCCATCGGGGTGTCTCTGTGCTCATCTTTCAGCATCGCAAACACAACTCCAGCAAAACAGAGGCTGCAGCAGTTATGGTCTGCTTTTCTTTAACTTCATGGACCAAGAATGACTATGTTCAAAGGTCAGCCCTGAGCAATATGATCACACTCTAGAAGTATAAGCTCATATCTATCCTTACAGATGTCAGGTAGTAAGGATGGGGTTATAAGGGGACTGGTACCCAGGGTAGTGACAGGAAAGAAGTGGGATGTGAGACAGACAGTGCAAAAAGCAAAAGCAGTTTAGAGGTAGGTAGAGGTGGTTGGGAGGGTGCAACAAGGAAGAAGAGGACTAGGACTGCGGACAAAAGACCCGATGTGGAGGAAGGTAGGCCCTGTAGAGGAGGAGATTGGTTATAGAGCAGGTGCATCATCAGAAGGAAACAGGTTTATTAGGGTAGTCTCACAAGGAAAGCAGGGGCAGTGAATTAATTGGGAGGGAGGTGAGAAGAGGAAGCTGAATTGAAAAAAATCTGTGGAGTATGGATGCAAATCGGATAAGGTTTCTCCTAGGAACTGTTTATGATGTGATACCATCGCTGCAGAACCTTAAGCAGTGGTTGGGTGAGGACTCAGCCTGTCCTCTGTGTTTGGAGGGTAGGGACAGTAAAACATGTATTAACAGGCTGTAAAGTTAGCTTGCCGCTGTGTAGGTGTACATGGAGGTACAATCAGGTGCTGAAGTGCCGAGCTGCAGCAATTGAGAGGTGGAGAGTGAAGGTAAGGTCAGAAGGTGAGACTGTAAATCTAATGATTCAGTTTGTTAGGGAGGGGAAGGAAATTAGGAAAGGAAAATGTTTAGGTAGACAGGCAATGGGTCAGTTAAGGGGAATTAGAGAGAGATGCAGGTCGACCTGGGAGGAAAATTGGTTGTGACCCAGGAGACAATTATTACGAACTTGAGACACGATGTTGTACTGTGGTCAGTAAGCCAGCGTATAGTGTATTTTATTGAACTGACAGTCCCATGGGAGGATCTAAGCGAAGACGTGTATGAGAGGAAGAAACTTAAGTACAGTATACTGGCAGCAGTGGTAGAGCATGAGAGTGAGGCCGGAAGAAGTGGGCTGTCGCAGCTTTATAGCCTGGTCAACAACAGCACTGTTTCAAGAACTCAGAATTTGAGGATGAATAATACATCCTGTCTGCAAGAGGGAAGGTTACACATACTCTTGCAGTTCACATCCAGACAGACAAATACAAACATTATTGAACTTGAATGGTATAGCTTAAGTTATACCATTCAAGTTCAATAATGTTTGTAACTTAAGTCCCAGCAACCACCAATTCTCATCTGCCTACAACTAAAAGGTACAGGTTGCAGTTAGTTAAATTAAAATTTGCAAATGATGTAAAAAAATTTTTTTGCTTGGATTTCTGGGTAATGCACAGAGAAATTTTTTAGCACACATTCTGCCCTTCTACATTGTGCATGCTAAATCATACAGGTATGTTAGAATGTTAACCATGCTGCTATGACCAGAACTGAATTTGCATAATCAAAAACAATTTTCTGGTTTTACACTATTACTGTTACACAGAAAAGCAAGGCTCATCGAATATTTACAACAGTCTAGTCAAAAACTGCCTCAAACTTGAGAAGATGAACAATAACGTGATGCCCACCACCCACTTACCTTTTGTAACCTGTTATTCTGAATGTGGTTGGGAGGGGCTCCCTCAAGGTTTCCATAAACTGTTCAAACTCGCCCTCTGGAACAATTTTCTGCTCCTGGTAGTAATGCTCAAAAAGTTTATTCTCCTTAATGATTTCAGAATATCCAGCTCCCCAGCCCTTGAAAAATAAAAAAATAAAAGCAAGGTGAAAATGACAGCCAGAACTGGGAATCATTTGTCTTTCCAGGACTGGTGTAGTGTTGAGTCCGACAGCCATACAAAAGGATCTGACCCCTGCTTTGATGATTTTATAGCTTTATTTTATAAACTTGGAAACTGTAATTTCATACCATTACAGGGCATGTGATGTGGAATAAGAAACCAGCACTGCCCCTTATAGTCCATAAATCACAAACTCAACTGAGTTCAATCCATAAGGTAGAAGGTATTTGCCAGATTTTCCCAAAACATTAATGGGGAACAAAAGTGAAGTTAAAGTGAGCATTCCAGACATCTTTTAATACTGTTGAACTACAAAGTGCGAGAAGTCCACACTTTTAATGTAATAAAATGTTTTCCACAAAACCGTTTATGAATTCTTAAGAATACTTAAACCGTCCTTGAATCTGGTTCCTGTAATATAAAAATGCCAACGTAATGTAAGAAAAAACTTCAAACGCTGGGTTCATTTATTGCTTAGAAATGTATTAAACTGATATGTTTAATGCTCCGAGAAGAGCTTTTAAATTGGCATCTATTCTGCTGAACTGGGGTGCGCACGCGTGAAACCAGACGGTGCTAAGCAATTGCGCACGCCCGAAACAGTCGACGAAGCTGCGCATGCGCAAAATCAATAAGCCAAAAGGTGGTTGTGCATGGTTAACACCAAAGCGAAATACCTTAGAATTTAGCAACACACAAATTGTCACACAAAGGATGCATTGGACAGATACGTCACACATAAACAATATGAAAACCAAAAGCCCATCAGCGTAGATACATTAATAAAATAAATGAAATATGGATGCGCACTTCAGCATTTACTCACAGGCAATGAAGCCGCAAACACGTCCACTTCAACACATAACGGAACTGATATCATTTACGTAAAACTTCTTAAAGTTGACTTTAAAGATTCCGAAACTGCTGTTAAGTTAAACAACGACTTTGTCGTGCCTTGAATCACGGCTGAGTTACTCGCCATAAGGACCTATTTGTTTTGTAAACGTACTGTAAAGTTAATTTAAACGACGAATCCAGAATGAATTCTTTCCACTGACTAGATAGTTAAATGTACGTTTCACAGGTATTAAAAGCGAGAAGCATTACTTACAGAACCGTCTCGGTCTCTCGTGTTTCCATTTCTGTCTCTTTGATTTTTCTGTTGGTTCCTGTTTCTCCTCCCCATGTCTGCTACAGAAAGCACTACTACTTCAGAAAAGTTCCGCGGTGCTCTATTTTTCTATCCTGGTTAAGAAGGGTTTCAACTTGTTCACCAGTTCTTAACGTTACATGCACCACAACACAAGCCACACTGCCAAAACTCATGTGTCGCAAAATTCCTGTGTGCTGGTCCTTAGGCACAAGGCCTCTTTCTCGCTATTTCTCTGCCTGAAATAAATTTGTATAACCACGCAAAACAATATAACCGAATTGCTTCTAATATACAAGTATTACGAGCAGCTTTTTAAAATAAGCAGGTTAAAATGCGAACACCCTAAAACATACGTTTTATTTCAATTATACATATATATTTTCAGACAGGCATATACACAGACTTCTGCCTAACGCCGCACGTTCTAGGCTACAGCATATTATTATTAGCTGCTAGATAGCTATTATTGCGGCATAAAACAAAATCTTAGTTGTCTAACTTTTTAATTTAGAGGCGGAATTATGCACCCAATTTTTCAGACTGATTCAGCTGTTAGAATTTGTTTATTGGAAAACGAACGCCACCACCTAATATCGACTGTATAAATTAAAGGCAGGATAGAGAGACGCAATTGGTTGCTTTTGACTCACGTGAGTCTCACCAGTGTTTCGCGCTATTGGTCCTAATAATTCTGCTCATGTTTATTGCAGTTAGTTTTATAATAATCCCCCGGTTTGAATTCCTACAAAAGGTGTTTCAAAGCTGACATTATTAAAGTTGCGGTCGCTGTTCCAGGTAGCTGCAGTTTTCTGCTAAAAGTACTAACGGACACATTTTGAGCTACAATGGGAGATGTCTTAAATAACCTGCTGGGATCTGAAGCCGAGGAGTTGCAGTTGCTGGACCGCATGTCACATCTGATGATCTTCATGGCGGTGGTGACATTCTTCACTCTGCTCTACGAGAAAGTTCCGTACGGCAGGTACACCACCTCAAAGTACGGCTTTCCTGTGAATGTGAAGCTGGCCTGGTTCGTGCAGGAATTGCCGGCGCTTGCGGTGCCGCTTCTCGTCGTGCTCGGGACGTCCGGAGCGAGACTCTCGCAGCTCCCTAACCGGCTGCTTCTCCTTATGTATTTCTGCCACTATGTCCAACGGTAAGAATAAAAGTTGTCCTTTCTTAACTGACGCACTGGTTTACGAAGTTAGCAGTTCCCTATGCAAATTCCATTAACTAGGGGGGGAAAAAAGCCTTAGCGTGTTAATGTGGTTCTACAGTAGTTCTGAATTCGCAATGCAGAAGAGTTCGGTGTGCTCAGGTGCGCCGACCTGCACATCCTCGTTCCGGTGTTCGCGCTGTCAGCAAATATAATTCGCTTTTAAATTAACTGTACCCATCCATCCATCCATCCACTGTCGTTCACAGCTTAGCCCTAAGCAGGATCGCGGTGGTTCGGGATCGGTCCAGGAATCACTGGGCGCTGAGGCCCCTCTCCATCGTGGGGTTTAACTGTATTAAGTTAAGCCTAAATATTAAATAAATTCTCAGTTAAGTTAGAGGAGGGACCTACTGTACCTCTGAAGTAATATTTATATATATAATATATATTTTACCTTGGTCAAATACTGTAAAACAACTTTGCACACGATATCACAATTTTCCACATACACTTATATAAATCAAATGTATCCCTTAATCCCCCCACCACCCAATCCTAAAATTCTTATTATATTAATATTTTTATATCAATATTGTTATGTTTCAATGGAAAACAATTTTCACACAATAGACAGCAGTGTACTGTATTTACTTACTCTGGCTTCTCAACTTGGAACGCAAGTTGGGGTGAAAAGTTTGTTCGTAACTCCATTTGTCCTTAACTCGGTCTCATTTTATCAGGTACCCAATGAAGTGGAATGTCTATTCCCTTAACAATGGCTTATGTTGTGTAAAAACTTAAAACAAAGGTACAATAAATAAAATAATATTGCCATCTGTTGTCTGAAAGTGCTTTTCCATTGTAGGGTCAGTTTATCGCAGTGTAGCACTTTTATTTTTTTTTATAAAACATTTTTTAAAATTGCTGTAAATAAACATATGCAATCTCCTTAACCTCCTGTTCAAGTCTGATTTTGCGTAAATGTGTCAAATGTTTGTCAGCTACCTTGCACTTTTCAATTTTATTATTTATCAGACCTTTAAGAGCTTAAATGAAACAGATGTGCCTGGATTTTATTTGCAGGTGAGCTTCTGTAAATATCTTGCATATACAGTAGGTATTGAAAAAAAGTGCTTTGTTGGACTTTTTAACCATGTTAATTTGAGTACAGTTATTTTTTTCATTATTTCTCGATTAATGTTCATGGAGCAATCCAGTGAAAATTTTTGGCTTGTGAAATGGTATATTATCTTGCTGGAGGTGTTCAAAGGTGGACTGTGGCTACGAAAATAATCAGCACCAGCATTTCAGTATTCTGTGGCTTTCATCTAGCACTGAGCTGGAGTTAAAATCTGCCACACCATTACAGCACCTGCAGAGTTCTTGACACCACATATGGTTGATCCATGCATTCATGGTGTATAAATCAAATTGTGACCCAAGCACTATCATGAAACTCCTATTGGGATTTGGGATGTTGAATCCACTGGAGCCTCATCTTCTTGTTCTGAGCTGACAGGAGTAGAACTCTGAATGCTCTTCTTTTGCTGCAGCCCTCTGCCTTAAGGATCAAGGGTTGTGTGCCTGCAGTGCCCTGCTGTGCTGCCCTATTGCCCTGAGCTGTTTTTTGCTGAATTCGGGCCTTCCTATGAACCAGTCTTTCCATCACTAACATCAGTCTTTTGCATCAGAGGCATTCAGGACACTTCACAGAACTGGACTTGCTCTTGGCTGTCATGGTGCCACCGTGCTCCTGCTTTGACCAGGACTTTTGACTCTGTAAACTCTGTTGTACCATGTTGCCTACGTACTTGCCCTTCCATAAACCCTTTTGTTGAACCTACCCTCCAGTGAACCCTGTTGACCTGTCCTTTTGCATATTGTCGGACAAGGTTACTTCAGTATGTTACGGTACTCTTGCCTGGACCTGCCTCGACTTGCCTTTCTGTTTATTTCAGAGTTCAAGGTGTTCTGGTAGCCACCCCATTGAGCTGTTCTGTGGTAGCCTGGTTGACCAATCTGGCCATGCCTTCTGTCTTTTTCTGGGGCTGCTTCTGTTCTGTTTCTGAGTACTCCTTGGGTATTTAAGCCCTGTGTGTTGTTCCTGTGTTTTGTCAGGTCGTCATCTTGTCTTTTTGTCACTTTGCTGCCTTGTTGTCCCACCTGGTCACCTTGCCTCTGTTGTCCCATGTCTGCTTTGTAAGTCCTGCCTTCTGGTTTGTGCCTTGTCAGATTTGCAACCACATCTTCGAGCAAGTTTCTGCTCCAGTTCTGTGTAGTCCATTTGCTAGACCAGTTCTGTGTACCAGCTCCCGAGTTTAATTCCTGATCCAGTTCCGTGTATTGACCCTCAAGCTTGATTTCTGATCCAGTTCTGTTTAGTCTGTCCTCTGGATTGGTTCTGTAACCCTGTTGTCTTTGACCTGTTTTGCCTGATGACTTGCACTTCCCTGTAATCCCCTGACTTCCTTGAGTCTGCAAATGGGCCCTGACTTAAAATCCTAACACCATGATCTGACCTCAAGAACGTGACATTGGCACTACTATGTGAAACTCCTAGGAGGGGGCATTTTTGACACAATGGGACCAGTGGTCATACCAAGTCGTTTAGATCACATTTCATATCCATAACATCGGGGTGCCGATCCCCCCCCTGTCACAGACATTTATACCACCAGCCACCAGCATTGTGGATGATCCCTCACACCCCTCCCACCCAATTTTCTCCCTCCTGCCATCCGGAAAACGGTTTCGCAGCATACGGGCCTCCATCCCCAGGATGAGAAACAGTTTCTTCCCCGTAGCCATCAGACTGCTAAGCCAGAAAAAATGACAAACTCAATCATTCTAACACCCCCTCCTCTGTTGCTGCTACCCTTCTGTAATTTATACTGCCTATTTATTACAATTATTTATTATATTTATTTGGTAAATTCACATTTTATTTTTCCTGCCGTACTTGTGTTGTGTTGCACCTTGGTCCTGGAGGAACGCTGTCTTGTTTCACCATGTACTGTGTAGATGGTTGAAATGACAAAGTCCTACTTTACTTGACTTGATAACAGTGAAACGGTCACAGAGTCTTGACACTCTCTGTATGAATGAAGTCAAAACACTTGACCCAAATGTTAGGGGGGGTATGTATGTAAAACAGCAGGTCTGTTGGTTAACCAAGTGTCCATCCAGTGGATGTAAATACTGATAGATCTACCCAAACAGTCTTTTTAAATACTCATCACAATACAATTGATTGTCTTTGAAAACTACCAATTACATCTAACCACTAAAGCAGAAAAAACTTTTTTTTTTTTTCTCTCTCCCCCCCCCCAGGTCCCTTATCTACCCATTTTTAATCCGAGGGGGGAAATCCACACCATTTGCCTCCTTTGCACTTGCCTTTGTGTTCTGTGTGTACAACGGATATCTACAGGGAAGATACCTGAGCCGTTATGCAGAATACCCAGCTGACTGGGTTACACATCCCATGTTCATCTCAGGTGCACAGACATCTTGCACGTCTCATATTGACCCACATTAGATGTTATAATTCTTGTAGCTCAGCAGTGATTCATTACATTTTGTTTGCACTGAACTTTTTTTTTTTTTTTTTTTTTTTTAAAGTTTACCTGGAAAAAGCATTTTAAGAGTTAATGATATTATGTATAGTTTCTTTATGCATGAAAATGTTTCTGGGGTACTTGAGATTGTTTTATGTATACATTTGATATTTGCATTTAATCTGAATTGCCATTTCTACTTTACGTTTTTATAATTCTCATTATCTGATATGTATTAAAAATGTAACACTGTGAATGCTTTGTGTGCTTTCAGGATCCATGCTGTGGTTAGGAGGTTTCCTGATAAATCTGCACTCAGATCATATCCTGAGGAATCTTCGAAAACCTGGTGAAACAGGGTACAAGATACCAGTAGGTAAGTAAAGGCTATGTTTGGGTCTCTTTTCACCTGCACTCTAAATGTTCTTTAGTTCCTTTTTTTTTTTTTTCCCCCCTCATGAATTATGAAGTTCATTGGCTTTTTTCAGATTGCACTGGAGTGACCTTTCTGTCACAAATCCCATTTATATATTTGCTTTTGTCAATGTGCAAAACTGTTAAAGAAACCAGTAGACCAAAACATAACCTAAACCAAGTGATGGAGAAAAGACCTTGAATGTGTAGAACTGTTTGCAACACAACCATTGGAAATTTGTTGGATTTTTACCATTTATTTAAATTTCTGCAAAGCCCCCCCCCCCCCTTGCATTAAGCTGGTATCCATCCTGGTATTTTGGCCACCTTGCAGTCAGATTTGTCCCAAGATTGGCACAGGTTCACATAATCATACAAAATGGTGGATTAATTTAATGGATTGATTGGCAGATGAATGGATTAGCAGGTGAGCAGATTGATAATTCTGTCCATACTGAGGCACCACTCATTTTACTCAATGAATTTGAACGCAGAATATTTATTGCATGACCGTGTAGTTTTGTACTTCCAATTTTAGCTGTCCCTTACAAAGCACATAAACATTTAAAAAAAAAAAAAAAAAAAAAAAAACTGTGCAACTTCTGAACTGTAT
>JADBHE010000050.1:0-20511 GCA_018136845.1 Heterotis niloticus
TGTGTGTGTGTGTGTGTGTGTGTGTGTGTGTGTGTGTGTGTGTGTGTATGAGTGTGTGAGTGAGTGAGAGACCCGGTCTAAACACACATCATTTGAAGAGGACAACCTGGAGCTCTCAACACATCTACAAAATGCTGGAGTCTCATGAACAAATCCCTTTATAGGAACAGCAGTGCACACAGTGTTCCAGCTTCCCTGCGACGCTGGCTCTACCCCAGGTAACGTGGGCATTCCCGGGGGAGGGGTACTCACTGGATGGGCGAGAACACAGGGTCGTCCTCTGCCAGGAACACAAAAGGGTCTTCTTTGAAGCCAAACAACTTCATCTTCTTGGATGGTGGAGGGCTGGAAACAGTAAGTGTTTCAAGTGAGCAGAGAGCACCCGCTGTGGTGTGACAGTACAGTACTGGCAGCTCCTACGACAAACAAAATCCTGAAACAGGCCATGTGGAAAGGCAGACAAGGTCACTTGGTCACAGTCCCTTAAAGCATTACTTAGTAACTGAAAAGGCCTGTTGTACCCTAGCGCCTCCTTCCTACCTTCCAGCCGCTACTCAGTCCTTGGCATCCAAGAGTTCATTTCAAAATGTATGTGGCAAAACATTCAACTCCAAGTCTAATCACACAGCTTCCTTTAACATCAACACCTTTACCACACTTTACCCCAACTTTGCTATAGAAATCATGTCCTCCATAATAAGATAACAAGAGAAAAAGACAGAAGGAAAGGAGGGGAAAGGACTGTTTATCAAGGCCTCAGCACATAATCGCACACAAGGTTTGGTGACTAACACCGCATTTATCCAGTAAAGAGAAATAAAGATGACCTTAAAGGCAGGGAAAGAGAAGGCCAGGACAGATTGCAGATTCTCGACTCCTCTTCACTCAAGCTAGCTCACCCGCACACTCCGTCCTTCCTGCTGGAGGCCTCCTGGGAACACTGTCCTGGCTCAGGGTCCCCAGGCGGGCTCCCTAAGGCTGCTGCTGCTCCTGCATCCTCATCAGCATGTAGTGTGTCCACCAGGGCCTCAGTGGCACCAGGCACACTGGCTGGTAGCTCCACACCCGGGGCTGGATCACTGGGCAGAGCCTCATTAGACAGCATTGCACTGGGGTCCCTGTGGGGGAGCTGAGCAGCAAGACTGACCATTAGTGAGAAAACAGAACTAAACAATACATGTTTTAGGACTACAAAGGGATATGTATTTTCATCAAATGTATGTACAGTACTAAAAATACGTTGAGTGTAAATAAAAGTGTAAATTTAGCACAAATACGTCCACAGCAACATATATACTGTACATATATATTTAAAAAATAAAAAAAAAAAAGCTAGCTGGTAGCCAAATACAGGTTTTCTTACATAATATTCAAAAATGCTTGAAAAAGGCAGCATAAAAAGCTTGCCAGAAATGATGCTTCAAGAGGTAAGACTACAGCAAGACCATGTCATTCTGGCTCCACTACCTTCGGATATCGCCGGTTCCATGGCATAGCCGCCTTCTTTACCAGAACCGCCACAAAGAAGCCCCCCGTGTTCTGATGGTGTGGCAGGATCCGCATACTGGAAGCAACAAAAAGGCTTAGTTAAACACACCTAAAAGTCCAATCCATAATCAAAACACGGATACCTAATGCACCCAACCTGATGTAAAATATTAAACATTATCTCAAATATAGTCAACACACACACAAAAAAAACCCAGCCCACAAAACTTTATGCCAACGCACTGTGGATCACCACAGGACACTCCTTGAGCATAAAAGCCCTTTCCAGGTCCAGCTAACCAAAACTATCATGATAAATTCCAACACCAAAGGATTTGACGTACCTCAATCCATACTGGGCACCGCTCAACTCAAATATTATCTTTCAAAAGTATATTTAATAACTGTGGCTGAGTATCGCAAACACGTGGACTCCCTTTCCTCTTCAAAAACATGTGCACAAAGGGAACAAAATTACATTGGCTGCAAACAACTTAATACATTTAAAAAACCCAGCTGTCAGGCATTGCCATAACCATGAACTGCTCACAGTACAGTAGATGTAAAGCTGCATTACACATGAGCAAAGCAGCCATCACAGTCAGGGCAAGAAGTGACGTCAAACCTACAGACAAGAATGAGCCAACTCTGCCCCCTGCTGGCAGCTCCCATTTTAAAGAAATATGAACTTGTTTTTTTAACCTTCACCTACCTTCCCACCTTTATGCATTTTCTCATATTAGTGGCAGCAAAAATTTTGCTATCTGAAAAACATTTAACACCACAAAAAGGTCCCAAAAAAGAAAAATACCATCTCTCAAGCTTCATCTCCTTGAGCTTCTCCGGGTCTGTAGGCGGGAACATTGTGGGTCGGATCTGAGTGTGTCGGCTTACGGGCACCTCTGGCCAGTTGGCGTACCATTCACCAGTTTTGGTCATCACCTGTAGGGGAGCCGGTGAATTATTGTGACAACCACGTACAAGATCTCACACTGCTGCAGTTTCAAAGCAGTGCTGGACAACAGGTTCTGCTCCAGACAGTAATGAGCCACCTGACTCAACGTATGGTCTTGACTGAACTTGGTTTAATTCTTCCCACATGGTGTGAGCAGAACTGGAAAACCTGCTGGACTCGGCTTTCCAGAAGCACAGCTTTACAATCCAGTTTTTACCACCACACAAACAGTGCAGAACTGAATTTGATGAAAAATGCAAAACTGATTGTAACAGATAGTGGAGTGCAAATTTAATATGTTAAAAAAAATAAATTAATAAAAGGAAAGAAATGGACATAAAAGAGATGCATTGTGAGACCATTTTTTATGTAGCATACAAGAAAATAATTTGAAAAAGACATTTATTACCTTTGAGCTGCAATAAAATTACAACTAATTTAAAATTATGCTAAAAAACCTCCCTTTCAAAAAATTGTTGTGGATCATAAACATACAGAATGTGTGAATTTTTTTTTTTTTTTTTTAAACTTATGAACCCAGGCATGTTTTGCTGCCATATGACAATGGTAGGTAAATTTTGCAGTTTACCTTCCAGAAAAGACTAATTTTTGAAAATAGGTAAGTGAATAAAATGCAACTAAAAAAAATAGAACTGGAACAAAAAAAAAAAAAATATGCGCATCTTTGAAAATCTATAGGTTTCCACATTCGTAAGAAGAAACAACATATGTACAAATGTATTTGGACAAATAAGCATAGTCTTAAACGCCCAGGAGTAGAAATGAGTAAATACGAGTCAGCATTGATTCAGAATATAACATAAGAAGTCTGGAGCTTAAACTGTTCTTCAGGGTCGTGGGGAACCCCACATGGAAAGAGAGGGAAGGGCAGATGATGAAGAGTCAAACTCTTAAGAGAAAGAGGAACAGAGAATAAAGACTACCTTCCAGGAGGTGATCCCAGGCATCCACTTCAGCCCTGGGAGATCAGCAGAGGCATCAGCTAGCTCTAAGGCACCTGAAAGAGGAAACAACACTTTCCAGCATCAGTCATCCAGCTACCCAACAAGATGAATGGGGAATTAACATGACCGTCATTCTGTCAATTTTTTTTAATTGTTACTGTTTACTGCTATGCCTGCATTGGACATTAAACCCTGAAACTGAAAATGCAAACCAAGACCCTGGCTAAATGGTACACTTAAACACATGAGGTTCTGTGAATATAATTTTTTATCTCTCTGCAAAAAGAATATTACAGTTACTGAATAAAATTACCAAGAATATTATTGCATTACTCACTTATCACTTTATTCAGAAACGCAGAGAACCATAAATATTTTGTAGGAGGCAAAGTGCTGCCCTGTAGGATGTCAAAACATTGAATATTTCAAAGAGTCAAGAATTAATATAGTTAATTTTCAGGGGTTCTGAACCAGTGGACCAATATATACAGCACTGTAATACAAGAAGTATACAAGAGCCAACACACCCCCACATAAAGTAATGCTGGGTCTTACTGGCTCTCCCTGCATGTATCTAGTCATGAGAAACCCAGCTTGTGCATCACAGCGGAGACACCCACACCACTATGTGTGAAACTCAACAAAGTCAGACAGACAAAAATCTAACAGAGCAGGAACTAGACATCAAAATGAGGCACAATCCCCTTTGGGACCAACTATTACTATAGATCTATCCATCTATGGTACAGTTAAGGTCTGAGAAACTCCTAACAAAGTAAACTACAATGTGTGGATAGGGAAGGGGTGGGGGACAGGTATAGGATAAGAATGGGAGGTGACACAATGGCCCTGTCGACAAGTCTGAACCTGTAAATGAGACTTCAATCCTTTCTGTACAATTAATAGTGAAAAGCTGGTTTCCTTAAACTCAATCTCTCCATGCAGAACATACAGTAAAGGAGAGCAATATCTCTCCTAGCAGACACAAAATAAATCTACCTACAGCGTATGTGTTCTAGTACAGTACACCAGGAGCAGCAAAGCATCTTCACAGGGGCCTGATTGGCATCCACACAACAGCATCTTCAGGAACACTGCAATAGGCCTCAACAAAGGAGCTGGGCTACGGTTTGAACATTTGGAATGGAAAGTGCCATCAAGTTAGTGCTGACTCCTGGGCAACTGGTGTGGTCATCAAGGCAAGGAGGAACAGAAGTGCTGTGCCATTGCCTTCTTCTGCCATATTTTGTCCTTAGAGGGATGCAAACAGAGCATGCAAACTCCACACACAACTCCAAGCTGGGCTTGAACCCCACATCCAGCAAGCAGCCCAGGAGCTGTGAGACACCAGCTTACCCCGCTGCATCAGCTTACCACCACATACCCCAGTTGAACGTCTGGTGCATTCTATGTCATAACCTTTGTCACCAGTTTTCTCTGACATTACATCAGGAAAGGTTTTCATGGCACTAAGTCAAGAGCAGCTATTAAAGCCTCATAAATAACAAAGTAAATAAAGCACGCAGACTATGCCAAGCAATTTTGTACAGGTACAGGTTAGAGCAAGGAACCATGCAAAAGAAGGACCCAAGTTCAAATCTCTACTCGAGCTGGACGTGTATTTAATGTAATGTACTCAGATTGAACAGCACTTAAAAGTAATAATGATCCCATTTTTTCAATGGGTAAATTGCTGCATCTAGCTTAGTACACAAACCTAAAATTGTATGGTGCTCTGGTCAAAAACATCTAATAAATAAAAGTTAATATCATTAACTCAGTATGTCAGCCAAACTCCTGCATTCCCAGCATGCACTGCTGTGTGCAGTGATGTGAGCTCAAGCATATTTGTAGCACAATTCATGACATCGCCTATGACTGCTTGTTTATTCACCATGTCCACGTGCACACCTCTCCAACTTCTGACTCACTCATGTCTGTCATTCTTCATCTTCAATGTGTGGGATGTGGCATTTGTAGCTTTTTTTAAATGTCTAATAAACAAGTAAGTAATTTCCCTGCTTAAGCAGTACCTTGTGAGTGGCTCAACAGAGCTTTGCAATAAATTAGATGGCAGCCGGCAGACCTACCTTCACTCTTTTCTAGCAGAGAAGCGATGACGGCCTCGTCCTCGACGGGGTTGAGGGAGCAAGTGGAGTACACCATCCTCCCTCCTATGGCCAGCTGCTCCACCCCGCGAATGGCAATGCGTAACTGCAGCCTGTTTAGTACACAAAAGTCAAAAATACAGAAACACACTCAGTTTTCACATTCACCATGCCTGAGTTTAAGAAGAACCAGATGCTGTCAAAGCAGAAAGGCTCTGGTTATCTGAAACCTGTCTGGAGTTTCAACCAGACAGAAGCTCAGGATGTGGGCTTATCAAAAGATTTGTCTTTTCAATTCCCCAATGGTGGTTCTGCTGTTGCACATGACATCAATTTTCAGAAGTAAATTTAAGACACGCAAGGCATACTCAACAAAAACTTATCACATCTACCACCTCTGCTCTTCATATTGCTAGCAGTTTTCTTTGAATTGAAAGTACATGTTTTTAAATTTCGCCTGTGCATTTAGTGACTCACGCTGTTGGATAGCCCATTTTCCATTCAAATGAAATATACCACTTCGAAATGACAAAAAAAAAAATACACTCAAAAATGACAGTGATTTGCAGAACAATTAACAGCAGTCAGCATTTTGCCACCAAATTATTTAAAAACTATCAAAAGATAAAAATGTACAAAGAAAAGAGTACAGCAAGAACACAGTGTTTATGCAAACAAGCACACACATGCACACTGTCAGCTCCCACTCACCCATGAAGCTGCAGACTGTTACTGGTGGTCCACTTTTTCCACACGTCGATGTTCTTCCGCATTGTTCCATCCCCACTGTGGATGCACAACAGAATGGTTATTACTAGTCGCCTGGACCACTGCACCTCCTGTTAGCTAAGTACAAGCACATTCCTGAGTGAAATGACATTCATCTACATGAACGGTAGCAGCTCACACCTCACACCTGACTCCTAAACTGAGAAGTACACATGGGGGGGCCCTCATTATTATCCCCTCCCCCAATTTTCAAACAGTTTTCCAGGCCAGGGTTGCTGTATTCTGGAGTCTATCCTGGAAACACTGAGTGTGAGGGAGGGTACACCCTGGATAGGACACCAGACCATCACAGGGCATTCACACATACCAACAACATGTACAATTAAGAGTTGCCAACTCAACTGAAACAAGTGTCTTTGGACTGTGAAAGCAAGCACCTTGAAGAAGCCCAAACAAACAAGGCCAACATATCAACTGATCACAGTCTGGGCCAGATTCAAACCCATTTCTAAACCCACAGCCCAGGGGCTAAAGGTATAAGTGTGGCCATTTGTTAGGGTTGCAAAGAAATGTGTTCTTCAGAAGACAAATTAATGGTTATGTCATCATTTATATCACGATGATACAGATTTTTGGTTTTATTTTTAAGTAATTGTATGGTTAGTGGGGACACAGAATGACCCATTGCTCTATATATAAAGCTTACTCTCCATTCATTTTTGTTCTTTATGCACCGATTTGTTTCTCCAAGCCATGAACTTGCAATTAAGCACAAATGTACTGTTCACACTGAGGTTTTTACATAGTTAAACACCTGAAGGCAGTTCCCAATTGACTTGTCAAGATATAGACAAACAGGTCTCTTCACACACACACTCAGACACTTTAGGAAGGGGTGCTGGAGGAAGGACCCAAACTGGAAACGGGGAGCTACACAATACACACGGCAACGGACTAACGCAAGGATAATAAAGTTTAGCAATACAGATGGTGCTCAACTTACGATCAATGGTCCAACTTACAATTTTTCGACTTTATGATGGTGCGATACAGATGCACGTTCAGTAGAAACCGTACATCACATTTTCAACTTAGATTTTTTTCCTGGGCAAGCGATATGCGTTACTAGCCTTTATAACTCCTCTTTCTGTAGGGAGGGCACCTAGGCATCTGATTTCACTTCAGCTTTCCCCTGTACTTACATAATTTGATATAATTTCATTTCATTATCTCTTTCTTGTTTTGTGGCACTGAGCATGTTGTTGACATGAAAATTTCCCATGGCAGTGATCCACATCACAGTCTGCCACTCAGTTGCTAGTGTATGCAACCAATACTCTACAGTGTTCTGCGTTGATCGTGGTTTTATTTTTGATACCCCCCCACCCTGAAACATCCATCTGTGTCTACTGAAAGCAGCATAAATGCGTAAAGCCCATAATGACTTTTAAGGTAGGCTAGGCTATGACGTTCAGTAGGTGTTAAGCATGGGTGGGTGGAAGAAATCGTGAGACGCCACGATAATAAGTTTAAGCTCCGTTAAACTCTTTACTGAGTGTTGCTGTTAGCCAGGAGCTAGCGCTAAACATTAGCGATTGGCAGGAAACAAAAACATATTTTGTATATTTTGCCACAATTCAAAATATACAAGCAAGATCTTAGCAAGACAGTGGTTGCAGGAGAGTTCACAAGGGACAGCGGAAACTGAGTACTGACACGAAGTCCAGGTAGGAACGAAATTCTGTCTACGAATGTTTCTTACGCCAATCAGTCAGCCAATCAATACTCAGTCTGAAGATGGGGGTGGAGAGACCGTCTACTGACAGGAAGTCCAGGTAGGAACTCTCTATGAGTGGTTCCTACGCCAATCAATCAATCGGTTTGAAAATAGGGGCAGAGAAACCGCCTACATTCCGTTGCTGAAGTGGCCACAGGCATAACAACAGGTTAGGTGTACAGGCATGCATCACCTAAGGACATGTTGGTCAACAACAGACCGCATATATGACGGTGGTTTGTAGCCTAGGAGCATAAGCTGTGCCATATACAAGTCAAAACTGATGTGATGCGGCGCATGTACACTCTATGATGTTCCTGCAACGACACATTTCTCAAAACGTATCCCCATCGTTAAGTGATGGATACCTGTATTAAATGCATTTTTGACTTACAATGGGTTTATCGGAACTTAACCCCATTGTAAGTCAGGGACCACCTGTATATATTCTGTTATGACTTTTCTCCTTTCTACTGGACAATGGTTGCACTGCCTGCCTGTTCAACAGCACAAACAAAGCTTACATATGGAATGCAACCACTTTAATGGTAATACAATGCAGTGATATATAATGTGTTATTAATATTCACCTTTCCACTTTCTGACCCAGCCAGTGCCAAGTAACTTAGCTAATGCTTAATAATTGCTCCACATTTGATGTCTTCACTCTCATGGCAGAGTCATGGGGCTCAACAATCACACTACGACATAAAAACCATTCAGAACTACCAACTGTCATTATAATTATTATTCTCACTATCCAGCCAACAAGAACTTGCTTTGAGAATAAAAATAAAATCAACCACCTAAATCTTAAGCAGCAATGACATGTATTGCCCTCTCTCTGTTGTGCCTGGCACAAGGTGAGCTTTTGAAAATGCCTCACCAGCAATTCTAATTCTTCTTCATTTGAACCCAGAGATTTCAAGGGACATTGACCTGATGTGTCTAATGTGGGAATATATTTCTTATACACACAGTATTAGGTTAAAAAGTAAGTCACACATTTGTGGTTTTTAGTTCCAGTTAATAAATAAGCAGAATGAGCAGAAGCTGAAACCAAGCTAGTGTTGTGTGCTTGTTTTCTGTCACAGAGTTCCAGGATGGTGTGGGGGGAAAAAAGGCTTTCATTCATTGTACCTGCAGGGAACATCGCACAGGATTCGATCGTAGAACAGAACGTCCTTCTTCCCATCCAAATCCACCTGGAAGCGTGGGATGCTGGAAGCATCATGGTTGATCACCATCACACAGGGGCTGTTCAGTCTCTTGGCTTGATGGACAAGCAGGTAGCAACGCTTGTTGTCAACATCATTGGCAATGACAAAGCCCTCTGCACAACACACAGAGAACAATAAATGACTCCATTCCTAATTCTGTATACGTGCAAAGTTTGCTGTTCATGTTTTAACACCATGCTGGGGTGGGGGAAAATCACAACTAATATTACTGTGACATACAAAGGAGTGTAAGAGTCACTGACAGTGAGTACTACCTGGGAAAGGTACATCCATGTCAGAATGTAGCATCTCAATCAACTGTGCAGTCTTAGATCCAGGAGCAGCACACATATCCAGGATCTGTATAACATTGCATAATATCACATTTCTTATTAAATGGAGTTATGAAGTAATCAGTGTAAAATGCCTTGGTTTACAACAGTAAATCCCAACTCAGAAAAAAAGGGGGGGGGGGACACAGCTGTCCGTTAACTTCCAAACCAATAGTCTACAGTTGGCTTGAACAAATCGCATATCATAATATTTTTATTTTTTAGAAATGCATGCATATCTTGTTTCATTCCCATTTATTTAAAAAGTTAAAAATACACTGGCAACTGATATAACACAGACCCGCATACAATGCAGACAGTCATTGGACACAAATTTATCACCCCAATCCCTTTTTAAAAACATATCAAACACATGAAACAGCAAACATTAAAGGTTGTATAGTCATTTTCAAAAATTTCTCACAACACGTAATTTTTGTTGTCATTTTGTTTTCTTTGAACATTTTCAAGAATGTGGTTGGTAAATAAAGCAAATTTTCTGTGAGAGTAAAATAGAACAACTTTTCTTAAATAGACACTTTAGCGCTGGATATCTTACGAGCGCCATCAACATAAAACTAAAGCCATCCACAAAAACCACCGGTTATTTCTGTTTACGCACACATTCGTCTAGTGGTGCATTTCAGTAAAATGAAACAAGCAATAATAGCTTTTGTCCAGTAGTAAGCTTACTCTGTGTTCCTCTAGAGCACCAAATGCTTTTTCACCAGTTTTCCCTAAAAAGATCATTTTATTAATACCTAAACTCCTATGTAGAAATCTTTTACTAATTTAGCTAAAACTTATAATGTTAACATTGTGGTAATGGCTTAATGTTTGTCATGTTTTTCATTTGTAAGATTTAAATGATTATTGATAGTATCTTAAATAGTTACATTTGCTGTTTACTAAATGTAAAATGATAACTTTGACCAATTATAATTAAATCAAATGCTAAAATAAGTTGCTATGTGAACATACAATTAAAAAAATACACAAGGTGATAAGAATGAAGTTTAAGCTCAATGACCACCTTGTGACATGGGCTGTACAAATGGGTAGCAGAAAAGGTTCTTCTTTCCATTGCGGCCTCATGTATAATGCAGTCAGACTTTTTAGAAACAATCAGTTACGCTGTATTGACTCATTAGTGCATGATTTCCTTCTCACACCAATGAGAATTAAAACATAAAGGAATACATTCAAGAACCTAACAAAAGGTTTTTGGTAACAAGCAGGTTATTCTAAATATGTTTTCCATCCTTGCCATTTTCCATGAAGCTGCATAATCTCCAGGCACAGCGATCCCTGCCTTGATTATCAAATCTGCACCAAAATTCATGCCCTTTCAGCACAAGAGAACAGACACTTAGCTCTCAGGAAACGCGGGGAAACTTTGCATCGGCTTTCCTCTTATGACTGACCGGACCCAACAGGGCACACACCTATAGCACAGTTAAAGGAACTGGTTCACAGGACACCTGCATTGGAAAGTTACCTTATGGTGAGGCTCAATTCTCAGGAGGAGAGGGGGAATCATGCTGACAGCTTCTTGACGGCTGATGTTCCCCTAGTAAAGCAAGAAAACACCACATGCTGCATCATACAACCATGTCTAGACTGATTTTTTTAAAACATGCTGTTATGGCCATTTTCGTTATAAAACAGCATCATTACACTGGAATCTCTCCAATTAAGTAAAATGATCAAGAGAACTAATTGGAGACCAAAGGAACATAAGTTTCTCAAAGTAAGAAAAGACTTACAGATTCTGTTTCGCTGACTAGAAACTGGTGAAATTTTTCCAACAGAGGGGATTTGCGAATGATTTTTCTGCTCATATTAGTGTGCCATGCCAGCTCATCTGGATACCTGGACATTTTTTTTTTTTTTTTTAGAGAAAAGAGGGCAGAAACAGGAACACAGGTTTGGTTTCTGACCTAAAAGTACAGCCCTAATAATGCAACCATTCCTTTCAAATTCCTACAGAATGGACAGTGACTTCTTACCAGCTCAGGGCCTGAGGTGCCTCTATCTTCTGAGAATCAATTTCAATATCTTGGATCTCCTTGAAATATTTTTCCTTTAAGCAGTGAAGAATTTCCTTGGCATGACTGGAAGGATGAGGGTAAAAAGCAGATTACGCTGCATACAAGCCACTCCATCGGGGTGTCTCTGTGCTCATCTTTCAGCATCGCAAACACAACTCCAGCAAAACAGAGGCTGCAGCAGTTATGGTCTGCTTTTCTTTAACTTCATGGACCAAGAATGACTATGTTCAAAGGTCAGCCCTGAGCAATATGATCACACTCTAGAAGTATAAGCTCATATCTATCCTTACAGATGTCAGGTAGTAAGGATGGGGTTATAAGGGGACTGGTACCCAGGGTAGTGACAGGAAAGAAGTGGGATGTGAGACAGACAGTGCAAAAAGCAAAAGCAGTTTAGAGGTAGGTAGAGGTGGTTGGGAGGGTGCAACAAGGAAGAAGAGGACTAGGACTGCGGACAAAAGACCCGATGTGGAGGAAGGTAGGCCCTGTAGAGGAGGAGATTGGTTATAGAGCAGGTGCATCATCAGAAGGAAACAGGTTTATTAGGGTAGTCTCACAAGGAAAGCAGGGGCAGTGAATTAATTGGGAGGGAGGTGAGAAGAGGAAGCTGAATTGAAAAAAATCTGTGGAGTATGGATGCAAATCGGATAAGGTTTCTCCTAGGAACTGTTTATGATGTGATACCATCGCTGCAGAACCTTAAGCAGTGGTTGGGTGAGGACTCAGCCTGTCCTCTGTGTTTGGAGGGTAGGGACAGTAAAACATGTATTAACAGGCTGTAAAGTTAGCTTGCCGCTGTGTAGGTGTACATGGAGGTACAATCAGGTGCTGAAGTGCCGAGCTGCAGCAATTGAGAGGTGGAGAGTGAAGGTAAGGTCAGAAGGTGAGACTGTAAATCTAATGATTCAGTTTGTTAGGGAGGGGAAGGAAATTAGGAAAGGAAAATGTTTAGGTAGACAGGCAATGGGTCAGTTAAGGGGAATTAGAGAGAGATGCAGGTCGACCTGGGAGGAAAATTGGTTGTGACCCAGGAGACAATTATTACGAACTTGAGACACGATGTTGTACTGTGGTCAGTAAGCCAGCGTATAGTGTATTTTATTGAACTGACAGTCCCATGGGAGGATCTAAGCGAAGACGTGTATGAGAGGAAGAAACTTAAGTACAGTATACTGGCAGCAGTGGTAGAGCATGAGAGTGAGGCCGGAAGAAGTGGGCTGTCGCAGCTTTATAGCCTGGTCAACAACAGCACTGTTTCAAGAACTCAGAATTTGAGGATGAATAATACATCCTGTCTGCAAGAGGGAAGGTTACACATACTCTTGCAGTTCACATCCAGACAGACAAATACAAACATTATTGAACTTGAATGGTATAGCTTAAGTTATACCATTCAAGTTCAATAATGTTTGTAACTTAAGTCCCAGCAACCACCAATTCTCATCTGCCTACAACTAAAAGGTACAGGTTGCAGTTAGTTAAATTAAAATTTGCAAATGATGTAAAAAAATTTTTTTGCTTGGATTTCTGGGTAATGCACAGAGAAATTTTTTAGCACACATTCTGCCCTTCTACATTGTGCATGCTAAATCATACAGGTATGTTAGAATGTTAACCATGCTGCTATGACCAGAACTGAATTTGCATAATCAAAAACAATTTTCTGGTTTTACACTATTACTGTTACACAGAAAAGCAAGGCTCATCGAATATTTACAACAGTCTAGTCAAAAACTGCCTCAAACTTGAGAAGATGAACAATAACGTGATGCCCACCACCCACTTACCTTTTGTAACCTGTTATTCTGAATGTGGTTGGGAGGGGCTCCCTCAAGGTTTCCATAAACTGTTCAAACTCGCCCTCTGGAACAATTTTCTGCTCCTGGTAGTAATGCTCAAAAAGTTTATTCTCCTTAATGATTTCAGAATATCCAGCTCCCCAGCCCTTGAAAAATAAAAAAATAAAAGCAAGGTGAAAATGACAGCCAGAACTGGGAATCATTTGTCTTTCCAGGACTGGTGTAGTGTTGAGTCCGACAGCCATACAAAAGGATCTGACCCCTGCTTTGATGATTTTATAGCTTTATTTTATAAACTTGGAAACTGTAATTTCATACCATTACAGGGCATGTGATGTGGAATAAGAAACCAGCACTGCCCCTTATAGTCCATAAATCACAAACTCAACTGAGTTCAATCCATAAGGTAGAAGGTATTTGCCAGATTTTCCCAAAACATTAATGGGGAACAAAAGTGAAGTTAAAGTGAGCATTCCAGACATCTTTTAATACTGTTGAGCTACAAAGTGCGAGAAGTCCACACTTTTAATGTAATAAAATGTTTTCCACAAAACCGTTTATGAATTCTTAAGAATACTTAAACCGTCCTTGAATCTGGTTCCTGTAATATAAAAATGCCAACGTAATGTAAGAAAAAACTTCAAACGCTGGGTTCATTTATTGCTTAGAAATGTATTAAACTGATATGTTTAATGCTCCGAGAAGAGCTTTTAAATTGGCATCTATTCTGCTGAACTGGGGTGCGCACGCGTGAAACCAGACGGTGCTAAGCAATTGCGCACGCCCGAAACAGTCGACGAAGCTGCGCATGCGCAAAATCAATAAGCCAAAAGGTGGTTGTGCATGGTTAACACCAAAGCGAAATACCTTAGAATTTAGCAACACACAAATTGTCACACAAAGGATGCATTGGACAGATACGTCACACATAAACAATATGAAAACCAAAAGCCCATCAGCGTAGATACATTAATAAAATAAATGAAATATGGATGCGCACTTCAGCATTTACTCACAGGCAATGAAGCCGCAAACACGTCCACTTCAACACATAACGGAACTGATATCATTTACGTAAAACTTCTTAAAGTTGACTTTAAAGATTCCGAAACTGCTGTTAAGTTAAACAACGACTTTGTCGTGCCTTGAATCACGGCTGAGTTACTCGCCATAAGGACCTATTTGTTTTGTAAACGTACTGTAAAGTTAATTTAAACGACGAATCCAGAATGAATTCTTTCCACTGACTAGATAGTTAAATGTACGTTTCACAGGTATTAAAAGCGAGAAGCATTACTTACAGAACCGTCTCGGTCTCTCGTGTTTCCATTTCTGTCTCTTTGATTTTTCTGTTGGTTCCTGTTTCTCCTCCCCATGTCTGCTACAGAAAGCACTACTACTTCAGAAAAGTTCCGCGGTGCTCTATTTTTCTATCCTGGTTAAGAAGGGTTTCAACTTGTTCACCAGTTCTTAACGTTACATGCACCACAACACAAGCCACACTGCCAAAACTCATGTGTCGCAAAATTCCTGTGTGCTGGTCCTTAGGCACAAGGCCTCTTTCTCGCTATTTCTCTGCCTGAAATAAATTTGTATAACCACGCAAAACAATATAACCGAATTGCTTCTAATATACAAGTATTACGAGCAGCTTTTTAAAATAAGCAGGTTAAAATGCGAGCACCCTAAAACATACGTTTTATTTCAATTATACATATATATTTTCAGACAGGCATATACACAGACTTCTGCCTAACGCCGCACGTTCTAGGCTACAGCATATTATTATTAGCTGCTAGATAGCTATTATTGCGGCATAAAACAAAATCTTAGTTGTCTAACTTTTTAATTTAGAGGCGGAATTATGCACCCAATTTTTCAGACTGATTCAGCTGTTAGAATTTGTTTATTGGAAAACGAACGCCACCACCTAATATCGACTGTATAAATTAAAGGCAGGATAGAGAGACGCAATTGGTTGCTTTTGACTCACGTGAGTCTCACCAGTGTTTCGCGCTATTGGTCCTAATAATTCTGCTCATGTTTATTGCAGTTAGTTTTATAATAATCCCCCGGTTTGAATTCCTACAAAAGGTGTTTCAAAGCTGACATTATTAAAGTTGCGGTCGCTGTTCCAGGTAGCTGCAGTTTTCTGCTAAAAGTACTAACGGACACATTTTGAGCTACAATGGGAGATGTCTTAAATAACCTGCTGGGATCTGAAGCCGAGGAGTTGCAGTTGCTGGACCGCATGTCACATCTGATGATCTTCATGGCGGTGGTGACATTCTTCACTCTGCTCTACGAGAAAGTTCCGTACGGCAGGTACACCACCTCAAAGTACGGCTTTCCTGTGAATGTGAAGCTGGCCTGGTTCGTGCAGGAATTGCCGGCGCTTGCGGTGCCGCTTCTCGTCGTGCTCGGGACGTCCGGAGCGAGACTCTCGCAGCTCCCTAACCGGCTGCTTCTCCTTATGTATTTCTGCCACTATGTCCAACGGTAAGAATAAAAGTTGTCCTTTCTTAACTGACGCACTGGTTTACGAAGTTAGCAGTTCCTTATGCAAATTCCATTAACTAGGGGGGGAAAAAAGCCTTAGCGTGTTAATGTGGTTCTACAGTAGTTCTGAATTCGCAATGCAGAAGAGTTCGGTGTGCTCAGGTGCGCCGACCTGCACATCCTCGTTCCGGTGTTCGCGCTGTCAGCAAATATAATTCGCTTTTAAATTAACTGTACCCATCCATCCATCCATCCACTGTCGTTCACAGCTTAGCCCTAAGCAGGATCGCGGTGGTTCGGGATCGGTCCAGGAATCACTGGGCGCTGAGGCCCCTCTCCATCGTGGGGTTTAACTGTATTAAGTTAAGCCTAAATATTAAATAAATTCTCAGTTAAGTTAGAGGAGGGACCTACTGTACCTCTGAAGTAATATTTATATATATAATATATATTTTACCTTGGTCAAATACTGTAAAACAACTTTGCACACGATATCACAATTTTCCACATACACTTATATAAATCAAATGTATCCCTTAATCCCCCCACCACCCAATCCTAAAATTCTTATTATATTAATATTTTTATATCAATATTGTTATGTTTCAATGGAAAACAATTTTCACACAATAGACAGCAGTGTACTGTATTTACTTACTCTGGCTTCTCAACTTGGAACGCAAGTTGGGGTGAAAAGTTTGTTCGTAACTCCATTTGTCCTTAACTCGGTCTCATTTTATCAGGTACCCAATGAAGTGGAATGTCTATTCCCTTAACAATGGCTTATGTTGTGTAAAAACTTAAAACAAAGGTACAATAAATAAAATAATATTGCCATCTGTTGTCTGAAAGTGCTTTTCCATTGTAGGGTCAGTTTATCGCAGTGTAGCACTTTTATTTTTTTTTTATAAAACATTTTTTAAAATTGCTGTAAATAAACATATGCAATCTCCTTAACCTCCTGTTCAAGTCTGATTTTGCGTAAATGTGTCAAATGTTTGTCAGCTACCTTGCACTTTTCAATTTTATTATTTATCAGACCTTTAAGAGCTTAAATGAAACAGATGTGCCTGGATTTTATTTGCAGGTGAGCTTCTGTAAATATCTTGCATATACAGTAGGTATTGAAAAAAAGTGCTTTGTTGGACTTTTTAACCATGTTAATTTGAGTACAGTTATTTTTTTCATTATTTCTCGATTAATGTTCATGGAGCAATCCAGTGAAAATTTTTGGCTTGTGAAATGGTATATTATCTTGCTGGAGGTGTTCAAAGGTGGACTGTGGCTACGAAAATAATCAGCACCAGCATTTCAGTATTCTGTGGCTTTCATCTAGCACTGAGCTGGAGTTAAAATCTGCCACACCATTACAGCACCTGCAGAGTTCTTGACACCACATATGGTTGATCCATGCATTCATGGTGTATAAATCAAATTGTGACCCAAGCACTATCATGAAACTCCTATTGGGATTTGGGATGTTGAATCCACTGGAGCCTCATCTTCTTGTTCTGAGCTGACAGGAGTAGAACTCTGAATGCTCTTCTTTTGCTGCAGCCCTCTGCCTTAAGGATCAAGGGTTGTGTGCCTGCAGTGCCCTGCTGTGCTGCCCTATTGCCCTGAGCTGTTTTTTGCTGAATTCGGGCCTTCCTATGAACCAGTCTTTCCATCACTAACATCAGTCTTTTGCATCAGAGGCATTCAGGACACTTCACAGAACTGGACTTGCTCTTGGCTGTCATGGTGCCACCGTGCTCCTGCTTTGACCAGGACTTTTGACTCTGTAAACTCTGTTGTACCATGTTGCCTACGTACTTGCCCTTCCATAAACCCTTTTGTTGAACCTACCCTCCAGTGAACCCTGTTGACCTGTCCTTTTGCATATTGTCGGACAAGGTTACTTCAGTATGTTACGGTACTCTTGCCTGGACCTGCCTCGACTTGCCTTTCTGTTTATTTCAGAGTTCAAGGTGTTCTGGTAGCCACCCCATTGAGCTGTTCTGTGGTAGCCTGGTTGACCAATCTGGCCATGCCTTCTGTCTTTTTCTGGGGCTGCTTCTGTTCTGTTTCTGAGTACTCCTTGGGTATTTAAGCCCTGTGTGTTGTTCCTGTGTTTTGTCAGGTCGTCATCTTGTCTTTTTGTCACTTTGCTGCCTTGTTGTCCCACCTGGTCACCTTGCCTCTGTTGTCCCATGTCTGCTTTGTAAGTCCTGCCTTCTGGTTTGTGCCTTGTCAGATTTGCAACCACATCTTCGAGCAAGTTTCTGCTCCAGTTCTGTGTAGTCCATTTGCTAGACCAGTTCTGTGTACCAGCTCCCGAGTTTAATTCCTGATCCAGTTCCGTGTATTGACCCTCAAGCTTGATTTCTGATCCAGTTCTGTTTAGTCTGTCCTCTGGATTGGTTCTGTAACCCTGTTGTCTTTGACCTGTTTTGCCTGATGACTTGCACTTCCCTGTAATCCCCTGACTTCCTTGAGTCTGCAAATGGGCCCTGACTTAAAATCCTAACACCATGATCTGACCTCAAGAACGTGACATTGGCACTACTATGTGAAACTCCTAGGAGGGGGCATTTTTGACACAATGGGACCAGTGGTCATACCAAGTCGTTTAGATCACATTTCATATCCATAACATCGGGGTGCCGATCCCCCCCCTGTCACAGACATTTATACCACCAGCCACCAGCATTGTGGATGATCCCTCACACCCCTCCCACCCAATTTTCTCCCTCCTGCCATCCGGAAAACGGTTTCGCAGCATACGGGCCTCCATCCCCAGGATGAGAAACAGTTTCTTCCCCGTAGCCATCAGACTGCTAAGCCAGAAAAAATGACAAACTCAATCATTCTAACACCCCCTCCTCTGTTGCTGCTACCCTTCTGTAATTTATACTGCCTATTTATTACAATTATTTATTATATTTATTTGGTAAATTCACATTTTATTTTTCCTGCCGTACTTGTGTTGTGTTGCACCTTGGTCCTGGAGGAACGCTGTCTTGTTTCACCATGTACTGTGTAGATGGTTGAAATGACAAAGTCCTACTTTACTTGACTTGATAACAGTGAAACGGTCACAGAGTCTTGACACTCTCTGTATGAATGAAGTCAAAACACTTGACCCAAATGTTAGGGGGGGTATGTATGTAAAACAGCAGGTCTGTTGGTTAACCAAGTGTCCATCCAGTGGATGTAAATACTGATAGATCTACCCAAACAGTCTTTTTAAATACTCATCACAATACAATTGATTGTCTTTGAAAACTACCAATTACATCTAACCACTAAAGCAGAAAAAACTTTTTTTTTTTTCTCTCTCCCCCCCCCCAGGTCCCTTATCTACCCATTTTTAATCCGAGGGGGGAAATCCACACCATTTGCCTCCTTTGCACTTGCCTTTGTGTTCTGTGTGTACAACGGATATCTACAGGGAAGATACCTGAGCCGTTATGCAGAATACCCAGCTGACTGGGTTACACATCCCATGTTCATCTCAGGTGCACAGACATCTTGCACGTCTCATATTGACCCACATTAGATGTTATAATTCTTGTAGCTCAGCAGTGATTCATTACATTTTGTTTGCACTGAACTTTTTTTTTTTTTTTTTTTTTTTTAAAGTTTACCTGGAAAAAGCATTTTAAGAGTTAATGATATTATGTATAGTTTCTTTATGCATGAAAATGTTTCTGGGGTACTTGAGATTGTTTTATGTATACATTTGATATTTGCATTTAATCTGAATTGCCATTTCTACTTTACGTTTTTATAATTCTCATTATCTGATATGTATTAAAAATGTAACACTGTGAATGCTTTGTGTGCTTTCAGGATCCATGCTGTGGTTAGGAGGTTTCCTGATAAATCTGCACTCAGATCATATCCTGAGGAATCTTCGAAAACCTGGTGAAACAGGGTACAAGATACCAGTAGGTAAGTAAAGGCTATGTTTGGGTCTCTTTTCACCTGCACTCTAAATGTTCTTTAGTTCCTTTTTTTTTTTTTTCCCCCCTCATGAATTATGAAGTTCATTGGCTTTTTTCAGATTGCACTGGAGTGACCTTTCTGTCACAAATCCCATTTATATATTTGCTTTTGTCAATGTGCAAAACTGTTAAAGAAACCAGTAGACCAAAACATAACCTAAACCAAGTGATGGAGAAAAGACCTTGAATGTGTAGAACTGTTTGCAACACAACCATTGGAAATTTGTTGGATTTTTACCATTTATTTAAATTTCTGCAAAGCCCCCCCCCCCCCTTGCATTAAGCTGGTATCCATCCTGGTATTTTGGCCACCTTGCAGTCAGATTTGTCCCAAGATTGGCACAGGTTCACATAATCATACAAAATGGTGGATTAATTTAATGGATTGATTGGCAGATGAATGGATTAGCAGGTGAGCAGATTGATAATTCTGTCCATACTGAGGCACCACTCATTTTACTCAATGAATTTGAACGCAGAATATTTATTGCATGACCGTGTAGTTTTGTACTTCCAATTTTAGCTGTCCCTTACAAAGCACATAAACATTTAAAAAAAAAAAAAAAAAAAAAAAAAACTGTGCAACTTCTGAACTGTAT
>JADBHE010000051.1:0-29240 GCA_018136845.1 Heterotis niloticus
ACCTCGACGCTGCGCTTCTGTTTTACACACACTTTTTTTTTTTTTTTCCAGGACAAAAATAGATTAAAAAAAAAAGAAAATACTTTTAGAAATTACATTTACATTCTGTAAGGCATTAAATCCATGACACCCTGGAGCGTAACTGTACAGTGCGATGCACATATTGTACCATGGTTAAATGTCTATATTTACATTATAAGATGGTGTGCACATGAGTTCTGTCACATAATGTGCACATTACAGGCGCAGCGAGGCTGACCCAAAGCTGATGTGTATCCCTGTCACCATTTCTTTATAGTAACTGCCTTCCTTGAGCACCCTTGCTTATTTCCCAGCAATACCTGGGCAGGTGTTACGCTCCCGCAGGTGTATATTAAAGATAATAAAGATAATAATGACAGCACACTCGGACCCCCCCACCCCACCCCACATGTGGCACATCTGGGTCGAGCGAGGCGTGTAGGATTGTGGGACTGTTTTGGTGCGAGCAGGTGTCCCCAGCTGAACGCGTGACAGGTTGCTGTTTTTCTTTTTTCTTTTTTTTTGTCCTAACGGTTTTCATTGTTAAGGAGCAGGACGCTGTGGAATGTAGAAGAGTTTAACGCCTTTGTTGAGCGGTCGGTGATGGATGCTGTCTGCAGGATGTTTACTGTACAGCTGCTGTTCTGGGACGGGACCCACGCCCTGTGGCGGCCCCCGGGCTAAGCGCGACGCGGTCGTAACGCAAGTTGAAACTGCGGCAAAGCCAGCTTCAGTGGAAGGACAAAAACGGGCAAAGAAGGAGTAGTCATAAAAGTCCCTCACTCTAGAAATAATGCTTGACTTAAGTTGGTATGGGGACAAGGACGTGGCGTTTTATACTTTACGCTCGCTTTTAAATTTAATGAAATTAGCACGTTAATCCGTTGTAAATTCACGTGGCCGCCTGGGCATTTTCGTCCTCAAAAAACTGTGCACATCGTCCTTGAGTTGGAAGCAGCCAAGGCCAAGTGCTGCTGCTGACGCAATCTGACATCCACGAGGCTCCGGGACTGCAGCGCCTGTGACGTCACTGCCGTGACGCCACCCGCCGGTCTGCCTACGACATATTTTCTCGTGAACTTACCCGGCAAGTTTTGCTCTAGGAAGGACAGAGCTGTGGTTTCCATGTTTGTGGGTTTCTATCTCAGTACATGATTTAAAAAAAAAAGGGTGTTTTTTCAGGGCTTGCGTTTTAGAAACCGAGTAGGTGTCTCGCCCGCGGTCGTCCGTGCATCCCATGCAAGAAAAATATGTTTCTTATTTATTTTCGTTGGTTGTAACCCAACAACTTGAACGAAGAGTTAAACTGATAGCCTTCTACATAAGATGACGGCAGTTATTAATACTCTAAAATCCCATAACCATCAGTTTAGATGTTAAGATAAGAGAGTTGAAGCGAAGACGGAAGCGAATTTGTCAAAAGACTACGATCCAAGTTGAAGCGACACCATCGATGCTCTACTCTTCGCGCCAGATAACAGGATATGATGGCCGGGAGGGCGGAGTGATCTGTTTACATCCAAAAGAAAAAGTCCGCAGGCGGAAGAAGACACCTCTTCACACCTTCTTCTTAAAGCCACACGCGTTTTGTTCAAGACGATTCATGCCTGTTATTCCCCAAAATTAAAAATTCATTATTATAACACCCCCAATTTAAATATATGCAAATATAAATATATAAACTTTTATAACTTATTTATGTTCCCTTTGTCATAAGAGCTCTGTAACACCTAAATTTCTCATTCGTGGGATAATAAAGGTTTATTCTATTCTATTCTATTATATATATAACGAATGTATAAGTGCATTTACTGAGCTTATTTTAGCTTAATAAGCTCACCTAACAGGTAAGACATCCATTGTCCGTTGGTGTTTTCTGTTTTTGATACATGGCCTAGTACGCCATCTGATGAAACATATGGCTGCTGCTGAGTGAAGCTATATTTTAGTAAACATAACAAAGAAAGTGAACATTTCTGAAATTGTGATATCACTGTGTAGAATCTAGTATCTCATTCTAGTTCCACATAGACCGGTGTATCAGGGTCCGTGACCTTGTGCATACAATAGTAGTCGATGTGGAATGAGGCACAGAATGGTGCTGAGTAAGTACTACTAAATACTACGCAAGTACTAAATGCATTAAGCACAGCTCACGGTGCTTGGACCGAGTTAGCGTATTTGTGCTTCCGTTTTATATTTTTATTTTGGATTTGTTTTGTCTTTCTGAAACCTGAAGCTAGTACAGCAACGCCTCAGCGCTGTTTGATGTTGTTCTTGAGAAACGGCTCCTAGCAAAGCAGCACCATGAGAGATTATTGACCCAGCATGTTGTACAAATTAAGCTTGAAAGCTGTACACACGCAATGTAATGCACAATAGGCCTTTAATAGCAGCAAATAAACAGACAAGGGGTAACAAATATAAAACTGGGGAAAAAAATTGAGTTCAGCTTCTTGAAAAGATGGCAAATTTTCTGCAATGAAAAGGCCAAATGGAAGAGTGTCACTGAGAAACAGCGCTATAGAAGCCAATGCTAACTGAGGCACTGCTTTATTTCTGTTATGTGTCAATGTGGAATGAGGTGCAGAATGGTGCTGAGTAAGTACTACTAAATACTACGTAGACCGTTGCTTTATGGCTGCAAGATGTTTAACTTCAATAGCAGAGATGTTCAGACCGCATTTGTAAAGAAATGAATATGTGTTGGCTGGAGCGATGTGGTCAGAGACCAGCTCCTCTCTGTATTGCTTTGGGTTTTGACTTTTGCGTAGCTCAGACCACACTGCTGATTTGCCTGATGATGCATCCGTTGTTAGAGAATGTGGGAATTCCACATTGTCTATCTCTTTTTGCTTGTTTTTCTTAAAGCCATATCTTTTGTGAACATGTTAAGACAAGGTTGACCTTTGACAATCAAATTTATATGTACTGTGGGCAGAGGGAAAGCAAAAACAAGTCGGAACACTGCCACAAATAAAAATGCTTGTACTGTGCGACCCAAGGGGCACTTCATCATGCACTGCACATCCTCATGTGCAGCTCATATTCTTATTCCAAGGCTTATTCCCTAAAAGAAAGATGTGTTTTGTATCAGTGTCTGTTCATATTGAATGCTTAGAGGAGTGAACCAAGATAAGTGAGAGAAATGAGCAAACAATTTGTTCCATTTATTCAATTAAAATGTTACCAGTTTAGGGTTTTTAAAATGTAATGTCTCAGGGTTGGTTATGCTGACTTCCGTGGAAGTGCACTGGGTGCTCAGGATCTCCCCAACCTTTCGCTCCCAAAGGCCCTGTTGTTTCCTCTTTCTAAGCCTGTTTTGATTCTTCTGCCTCCTCTCAGCTGTCCACGCTTAGTCCATTCCGGATCCCGGAACCCCCGTCGCTGCAACACTACCATGTTTGTTTCAAGCACAAAACCACAACTTAATGTTACATCAAGGTAACTTGTTCGGATATTTGCCCTAAAACTTTGGTAAAAAAACAGCAGGTGATGGTTTCTTTGTCTGTTCCCAGTATAATCCACGTTTAAAAGTTTTGGGAAAGCAGCGGTTTGGGGTGCATGAGTTGTGTCACGTTGCTCCCTGCCTCTCCCCACCGTGGAAGCCCTGACGTTGTTTCAGAAGCAAATCTTTTTGCATTATCTGTTGCTTCATACCAGACAGATCGTATCGCAGGAGTCACTGTTGCTTAGTCTTCCCACGTTGGCATTGGTGTGCTCATGGGTGCTGAAGGGGGTTCTTGCGGCTGGGCCATGTCCTTGTTCTGTCCTGTTCTCACACCTCAGATTTCATCTTGTATCATATAAGCGTGCCGGTTCACACATGTCCGAGCAAAGGTCACGCAACCTGAGCGGTTGCACTTTGTTTTGCAGTAAATGGATGCCCAAATATGTAGTTGGGAATGAAAATGATAGATTTTGAACTTATCATTTAGTATTATATGAGCAGCTGATTATTAATTTATTTCTCATGAGATAGACAACATGACAGACAGCGTGTGTGTGTCTGTGTGTATATATGAGTGAGTGAGAGAGAGAGAGAGATAGCTTACATGTTGCATTTTGTACTGTCACTACCTCTGAATTCATAGTGTGACCACATATACAAGCTGAATTGGGTTGTTTGTGTGTTCAGGTGTCCCTACTCTATCACAGACTCTTCAGTCTGTCAGCGGCTTTGCTGTGAAAACACTTCTCTTGTCTCTATGGGATTTTTTTCACCACAAATTTTACTAATAATATGTAGAACCTTGTTCATCACTTTTTAATCCTCCCCAATCGTAATATTTGAGTGTTTTATATAAAAGTGTTGGGAGTAAAAGCAGTGTGACTTGGTGCAGCCCTCTTTTTCAGTTTCCCTCATTAAAGTTACAACTTGCCAACTTCTGTTTATTTAATGCTAGTATGTCTTGGAGGAGGGAATAGGAATACGCTACTTGCTTGGTTTAACCCTTGGGCTGTGTTCTGTCCAAATTTGACTCATTTTTAAACATTCTTCTGTCATAAATATGGTTTCTTTCATCTAGTTACCATAAGGCTTCACGACATCCACCCTGGGATCCGTACACATAAAATGAAAGCTCACCCCTTTCATTGAATTTTATGTGTTTTATTCACATTTTGTCCATTTGTGGTGTGTGGTCTGATCTTGTCGGCTGTAGAAAAACGAGTGAGTTAGACTGTAATAAATTGCAAAGAGTATTAAAATGCCAAGTTCAGGAGCTCTCGCACACAAATGTTACAAATTCAGCTAAATGAGGTCTACAGACTATAAATTCCAAACAGAGGTGTAGAACTGGTGATAATGACCGAATAAAGTTGGTTAAAAGGTGTAACACAACATTAGGTGATCATTTCTGTTTTATAACTTATAATTCACCCGGTTTTGGAACACTAAAAATAGAAAGCTGTCTGGAACACAGTCAAAGCATTTTATTTGTTTTCTGGCGGAACATCAAAATATTTCCACAAAAAACATATACATATGATTTAATAATAGTTCAAACAGATGGCAGATTACATGAAAATCATGAACTTTTTATTATTTCTTGTGATAAATGTCTGATGCAAGGTTACCCTGTTCTGTTTATCTAGGTAACGTGAACAACTATGAAATCCTGTTCTAAGAATGATTCTGCAAGCTTTCGACAACATAGCTTGTAAAACTGGCTTAGTGTGAGCCCTTAATGGACAGGACTGGATTTTGCTGGGTCAAAATGTAGGTTTAGAGCCCCAAAACCTCTGTTACTCAAGAGCCCAAAAACATGAAAAGGTTGTAAAATTTGTCATGAGCTACAGTTGTAATGACTCTTTCTAAAGTTCACCATTCATCATGCCATTATGGACGGCACGCGCCACTAAGAAACATTGCATGGACCACATCATGCTCTGTTAAAAGACTACCATAGTTTGTGGCAACTGCTGCAAGGAAATAGTTTTTTTTTTTTTTTTTTTTACTCTTCCAGGAGCTATACCACTCTCAGACTTAAAATGCACATATCGTATCTGCTTCATCGCGGTCATAGCTTCAAGGAAATACTTTTTATTTTTTCCGGGAGAGTGTCTAATCTTGCCAGACCACTGACGTACATGAGTCAGGACCACGGTCACATGCTGAATGCACTGTTACACAGTTACCCACCGTTAAAGGCCATATCTTGGCTGACACGGAAATGTCTCCTTAGAGTTTAATATGAACAAGTGTTATAGTTGCCATAGACCTTCTTTCTAACTTTTCATGCATGTAATTTTTTAAATCGTGGGATCGAAGGAAGCGGCTGAACCGTGGAGGAGGGATTTTGAGCGAGTCATCCGCATGAACCAGCCTTTTCCATGAGACAGCAAAGACTCCGCTTTACAGTAGGACCCGAACACCCCCAGCTGACACAGGGTATCCCCAAAAGAGAAGGAAGGAATTCAATGAGCCTCTCCTTTCCATAAAAAACACTGGAGTTGTGTTAAATACAATGAGTCAGTCTTGCCCGGTGGGGACCGTCCGTTACCGACTAATATCATGGCTAGCGGTGGCTGCAGTGAGATTTATGTTTTGACAGTGGACACCGCTCCCCTGGCTTCCCCACGAAGATGATGTCATCAATTCAGAGCATGGAATAGCATGTTAAGATCCCAGTTATTTGTGTTGTTCTCTATTTCCTCATACTGTTAGGTAGTTCCTGTAGTGTACTGTTGCCTGGCTTGGACTGACCTTTAGTCGTCACAAACTGTGTTGTTTTTCGTAATGTTCATGTAGCATTTGGCATCTTGCTTTACTTATCTCACATTTTCTTACCATCTCGGTATGTCGGTGAAAAAACGTGTTTATTCTGGTGTTCATCTGGACATGGAAATGAACAGTTTGTTCTTAACAGATTCCCGGAACCTCCGAGAACACCGCAGAATAAGCCTTTCTAATTATATCCGAACCCCTGTGTTTTTGTCACAATTTATTGGCTCCGAGTGACCGACTCAAATTGGACGTAAATCATTATAGTGACAAGGGCTTGATTAAATGCACCCCACTTGGCCCGTCTCCTTAGATGGAAGTAACAGTCTTTTCCACCGAGACCTACAGAAGCCAAAGAGAAGCCCACACAGGCTCCTTCAGTGTGGCTTTGATCCCCCAAATACAGTTAAAATCCTTTTGCAGAAAGAGAGAGTTCCATGCATCCTGTTTTACATCCATTTGTGACCCAGGAATGTAAACAGAAGTAGTTAACCCTCATGTACTTTAGCAGGCTTGAAGCCTAGCAGCTGTTCATTTGCATGCTTCAGGTCACATGGAGGTCATCATTTTCAAATTGTCTTTGAGTTCATGCCACACCTGGGACTACTTCCGAAGACCTTCTTGTTGAATTTCTGGTGTAGTTTGAATTTGCATGGGTTGAGTTCAGTAGGGAAATGAGAAGGGTATTTATTGTCCTTGGGTTGTTTCTTAGAAAAATGGTCCATGGATGACCTGCATGACAGTAACTGTCGCTGCTCAACCTCACCACCACACTCACAACCACATCTCTATTCTGCTAATAGTTCAAATGTATTGCTGTGGAAAGCTGTTCCACACTGATAGTGTTTGCGTGTGTGTTTGTGTTTCCCTGGAAACATATCTGCTTTTCTAGAAAATTCTCTTCTGAAGAACATTTAAAGGTCCAATAATACACACAAACATGTCAAGTTACCATGTAGATGTCAGAAGTCACGGGAACCATCACAAAGGCCATTTCCAAGTCTCTAGACTACGGCAGGAGACTTATTCCTTCTTATTCCTTGAAGGATGCAAATAAAGATAATTTTATAACCAGTTAAATGTTATTATTATTTTGTTTTAAAGTAATCAATTGCACCAGAAGGGATGTCATAACAATGATCTGTCCAGGAAACCGCAGATAAAAAATATGTTCATATGGTGAATTGCATTAACTGAAAAACATTTGGAGGTTATGACGGCATAACAAATTCTGCAAAACAAGCTTTAATTCCAGCTCATGCACGATGCCAGATGACATGAATTAGCTTACGTTTTTTTTTTTTTTTTTTTTGCATCTACAACTCCCAGTCCGTATTCCAATATGATCAAAGATACAGAGGAAAACTCTGATTTGCAGTGCCACGTCAAACCACAACTGGAAAGACAGACATTTCTCTAAGTCTGTTGAATCATGAAAAGATGTTTTTTTCCTAGTTTTCGTGACTGGCTGGAAGTGCCACAGTAAATGTTTCCAGTGATTTATCCCCCCGTGGGAATTTACTGTTCTCATTTAGCTGAGTAATGGCTGTACAACGTTGAATACAGCCGAGTAGCATAAAACAACCGAAAACGTTGTTTTGCCGCTTTTGCCAAATTTGCCACATGGAGTGATTTGCCAGCGTGTTGTCACATCACCCTTGAAATTGAGCCTTTATAATAAACATAAAAGTGAGGCTTCATGGCCCAAATAGTAGTAATGAAAAACAAAGATGCTAAACAATTTCTGGCTAATTGCATTATATACGAAATCTGTAGGATTTGCATACCAACCTAAAATTTCAAGATGTTCAGAGAGAAGGGTTTTAAGCAGTCACAGTCGGTTCGCAACCATGCTTGCTGCAGGTTTGGATGGGTACACAAGGAACTTGTAGTGAAAAAGTTAAATTTGTGTTTTTTATTTCGTTTCATCTCCAGTTTGAGCAGTTAGGAGCAATGCAGTAACATGCACCAGTTTGTTTAATGTTGCATTGAAGATACATGAAGGGAGATGTTTTTTCCTGTTATATGGCCGTCAAAGCAGTCAGGTGTCCAAACATGATTTACATCCCTGCTTTTTGGCTGAAAACATCCTGTCTGGAGGCAGAGATGTTGCAGACACACGCTTGCTAAATTGAAGCTGTTGCAAAATTTCCCCTCCAGAATTTTCTGAGCAAATTTTTCGGATGCAATTTAGCATACACTTAGCACTTGGCATGTTTCAAGAATTCAGTTATTTATTGTAACAAGGCTTTCATACATTGCACTAACTTCATTTTTCACCAATTTTAGTCAAGGTGCTGCAGCTGCATGCGTCCACTAATTCTGAAAACTGCACGCACGCACGCACAAAACTGAGGTGTTTAAAACTTTGCTGGTGAGGTCATTAGAGACAAAAGCAGAAGGACCTTAAAAGGAACTCGGTTTGGGATCTGCAAGTGTATAGATGTCCTGGTTTATACATTCTGTACCCCCCATTTATTTTGATCTTTAAAATATTGGCTAGCAGTTTCTTAACCCCCGAAGATTAAAATACAAATGCTTGCCACAAACAACAGAACTTTTATCACAGTCCTGTCGTAATAGTGTTCATTAAATATGATCCCCGCGTGCTTGTATGTAGCACAGATTATCTTAGAAGCAGAAGACGATTTTGACACCACCATCCAGTGTTTTTTATAAACACTACATCAAAGCGGCTGCTTAGGATCACTGACTGACAGAGCTGTAAACAGTGTCAAAATGCACTCTACTGTGCCTGCTTAGGTGACTTGCTTGGTCACTAAAGTGTGGATCCTTTAAGTGTCGCATTGTGCGGGCCAGCATTTTTAAGTGTGAAACATGAACGACAAGTTTTTTGCAGGCTTATTTAGGATTTGCTGAAAGGAAATAATTCTTAGGTTATGTTATTCCGATTGTAGCGTGGCATTGACTGTCTATACATAGCAGGGCCCCCATTTTTATTTCACGGTTGGAAAAACCCTGCGGTGCGTTAGCAGATGCGCAACATCAAAGCACACCTTCTGCCTTTTTGAGTCATGTGCAACCTGAAAACAGATCATGCTCTTTAGATAAGACATTAGCATCTGTATGTGTTTGTTTAGCTCATTTTTTTTTTTTTACTCCATATTGGAAAAAAGCCAGGTTCTCCCTCAGAATAAACCAGAGTATTAAACACTCTTCCCAGACAATGCATAGTGTAGCTACACAGATAAGAGAAGTACAACGCGAGAAAGATTTCTGACTGCTGATAACTTTCTTTGTTACTCAGACCAACCAAACAGTCCGTCGGTGAATTAAATTAATTCCTTCCTAGATGAGAGAAAAAAAAGTTCTGAGATTATTCCTTAACTTTCCTCAAATGCGTATCGCTGCCAATCGTGGATGCATTCGTCGCTTTTTTAAAAAAGTAATTTGTCTCATTCTTTGCAGAACACTGTTGGGGAGATTACGCTCAATGGCGCAATGAATTAAGCCTGATCAAGATTGTGGTTTACATTTGTCGAAAGGCAGCCTCTATCTTCAATCCCGTTCAATGAGGCTGCAATGAATTTAATTGCGGTGCCTTTCTTAAGCGAACGAGAAGCCTGCTCACATTTTTCTTTTAAATAATTCCAGAAATGCAGCCATAATTTGTAAGCCATCTGTGTTTCAAATATTTGGGATTTTATTTGATAAAACTTGGGGGATGGGAAAAATGTGCTATACCCAGAGTATGAAAGGTTTTCTTTGGATTTTTTTCTCTATGAAGGCCATGCACTGCTCTCCTCCCCGTGTTCTGTATGCTGTACAGGGGTGGCCTTTATCGGTGCTCCCGATCATGGTCCTCGAGGTTCAACTTCTGTGTCTGTAAGTCACCTCATAAACCAACACAGGTACCTGCTTGCTGAAATCAAGTGGTGTTAAGCATGCTTGGAACACACACCCCTATAGGGCATGCTTCCTTGAGGGCTGTGATCAAGGACCACTTGCGTATCCTCGAATAGTCTCCACCTGGACTTTGTGAGCCAGACTGTGTGGGAGAACAGAGCTGGACTCTCATCTCCGTGCTTTTTATTTCCTAGCTGAGGCCTGTCCAGTGTTTCTGTTTGGACTGCTTGGAAACCTGAGCTGCTTAGTGCAACCCACAGCAAGAAGTCAGTGCATCTGCATATTGAGTGCATCTGCAGTTTATTCCTTGTTCGGTTATTTTTATTTTTGTCTTTGTTATTGCGTTTTTTTTTTTATTTAGTTGTTTGTTTTTAAAACTTTGGGTACATGGGATTAAACTATTCGTGCTTTTCTTCATCTGTGTGCACGAAGCAGTAAAAAGGAAGGATATTAAGTTGCTGTTTTTGTTTGTTTTACATTTTTATTGACACACTGATTGAGAAATTATGACGTGGATTCAGTGTGCTGTAAAAGTAGCTGTCTGTCTGGTGTTGTACTTGGAGAACAAGCTTGTGAACTAGAATCCCTTTGTAAAAACTTTGAAATGCCTCAGGGCACTTGCACCCAGTGGGGAGCAGTGTGCAGTTTATTTAACCTTCTTTTGATATAAACGGACGGGACCGGAATATACACACAGGGAGGTTACACCTGTGCAGTGCGCAGGCCTCGCGGTAGGGAACCCTCGGCTGGATCGCTTTCTGATGACAGCACAAATGCAGTAAGCACAACTAATGTGCTCTGTATGTCAATCCCATGTGGCCTTGTGCTGTGTGGAGGTAGGTGCAAATAAAATGAATATCTTGTACTCCTCCTCAGGGAAAAATTTCCTGTGCCTCAAGTGACAAGCAAGAAACATTGCTGGTAGCTGCAGGTCAGTCCATGGAGCAAGAAGAGTTCCCTGATGTCTTTCTTGTGCCTATAAATTAAATATGTCTTCTGGTAGGGACTATTCCTGATGGTCGTGGATGGATGGATGGATGGATGGATGGATACTTTATCTCCAAAGAATGCTCAGTTTAAATTGGCTTAAAGAATTCTGTTGTAATAAATGCCAAAAATATTATGGTCACTATTGAGAAGGCTTGAGAAGATTGGTGCAAGAACTGATGTACATTTCATGTATTCTCACAAATTTAATCCCACCTAAGAGAAAAATATATGTATATGTATAACACAGTCTTCTTTACTTTTTCTTGCGTTAGCTTTTTTTATTCTGTAATTCCAAACCACATGGTATGGATAATCAGATAAAAACCAACTGTAAAGCATGAGGTCCATATAAAGTAGTAAGAAAATTCTGAAACCTCGGAAATACCCAACTGTCCTTCACTCTTTGAATGGGAGTGATGCTGTGAAACAACTTAATATAGTAACCCTCGTGCTCAGGAGGCCTAATAGGGATGGGCACGTAGTCTATTGAAGTCATTATTTTGAGGAACACTGTGAAAGAATAAAACCCGTGACCAGATATCATCTGCAGTATTCAATGCCAACAATTATTGAGCAAAGTAGTTAAAAAAAAAAAAAAAAAACTACCTGTTCATTCAAAAATAGGCAGCACAGACAAGTGGTCAAATCACCAGTCAGCTGTTTAAGGGCAAGGAAAGCTCAGCCAAAGCCTTTGAATTGAGCACTTTTTCAAAGAAGCATCTCTGACAGAACACAATCGATGCCAGGATCGCAGGAATACAGGGCAGTGCACACACAGGTCCTCCGGCCCACATTGTCAGTGCAGGCCACAAAGACCTGGCATAGCTGTGTGGTTCTGAACAATGGTTTTATGTAAAGAAACGTTAAGGTGTGTGTTTTGCCTTTTTTCATTGGGGTGAAAAAATATGCACTGAATATTATGAACGTTTAGCACTGAGTACTGGGAAATGTGCACAAATCAATTAAAAAGCAAACCATGTGGTCTTTTTAATTGCCTTGTGTTTGGGGTATTTCCTTTTCTGCTTATTATTGTAATTCACTCAGAACTGAACACAAGTTTGATTTACCAGGGGAGGTTTTGCATTTGTTAATAAAGAACTTTGCCAGAGGTGTTATAATATGCAAATGTGCAAGTGCCAAGTGGTATAGTATTTTGAATGTTAGTCATCGTATTTTCTTGGGGGTCAATATACGCCTGAAGGTGTTTCGGATCCAGGCTTGATGGGTGACTCGGATGTGGCTCTGTGTGTTTTTATAGGACCCTACCCAGCAATAGGCCCCTTCTTGGTGCAACTAACGCACAAACCGTGGTCTGTAGATTGAGCTTTTCTGAGATTTCTCAAGGTGTTGTTGTACTCCACTCTTTGCTTATAAAGTATTATGTAGTCCAGTCTTTTTTTGAGAGCCGTTCTAGTCTTTGGGTCGACTTGAGTGAAGTGGTGCGTCAATGCAGAGTGCGCACCTACGCACACTCTGGAAAGGAACAGCATGTACACCACACACACTGTGCCCTCATAGCATCAAAGCCACCATTGCCACATAAGGGGGTTGGTTCTCTCATACAGAATCTTTGGTGACACTGCGCCTTGTGTTAGTGGAAAAATCAACAATGGCACGTAAATGTACTGACAACAAATACCCATCATTGATTTCCATGCCACATTTTACAAGGAATAACTTTTTTCTGTGGCACCGGATATGCAAAGTCACAATAACCCTGCATTAATTTTACAAGGTAAATGAGAAACTTAAACCTCTCTTTTACTCGTTGTCCATTGTCTTGTTCCATTTATTGTGTTCGGTGACAAGTGTTTGCTCTCGAGTTTGTTTTAGACTGTAAAATGGGCAGAGAAAAGTAGAAGACCAAGTTTAAGTAAATAATTTCTTCAGTCAGAGCATCCGTTGACATTATGGGACAATGGTACTTATAGTTCAATTCAATTCAATTTCATTTTTATATAGTACTCTTCTCACTGCAGTGACACAGGGTGCTGAACAAGTCATTGTCTACTGTTCCATTTGCAGAATGACCATGCATACCAGCTATACCTCTTCATTTCATTTGGTTTTTTGTTATATCCAGTAGGCTATCTGGAAAATAAAGCTTAAATGTTGTGTCATATAACACTTTGCCTCACCGTTCATTTACAGTGCACACAGATCTATTGTGAATAATTTCTTTTGCAGCAGCCTTTCCTTTTTAGTAGCCTTCAGTTCCTGGAAAACTTTCTGTTGGGAGGCATCCTTTTATTAAACATAACTACTTGCTGATGTCATATCTTAGAATTCCTGCTATTGCACTCAAGGGAAGAAGTCTATCGTAGTCCAAGGTCCTTGTCTTCGACTGTGAAAATAGCCTCATATTCAGATGTTGCCTCTATTACACAGAAACATTTTCTGTCTCTGTTTTTAACCACTAGGTTACATGTATATTAGCAGAATAGACTCAAATCACAGTACTTCAGTCAACTAAAGGAGTGCACATATTATGCTAAATAAGGAAATGAGGAATAGTTGAGATGAGGGAAAGCATTTAGATTTTTCACGTGAAGTAAGATCATGAAAAATGTGTTTGAATAGCAGTGCAGCAAAATGCAGTGATTTCTTTAAAAAAATTGTTTTGAATGACTGTGCAAAAAAAATGTAAGAATAGCCTAATTGCAAGAAGGATGGGGTAGTTGAGATTATACATGCTTTTCATTTGGTTCATTGGTACAGAATGAGATCATTTGTCCGTACTGGATGAAAGTGCCACTCAGCATCACCTGTGCCAAGCAGGCCAAAGAAATGCCAAGCAGGCCAGAGTCCATGCCATGGCGCTTGTCATTCTTGACTGTTGCTTTGGAACCAGGTAGATGGGGATTAGTGGGGTGTGGTGAACAAAAAGCAAGCAGAAGGGATGCAGCTGTCACTTGGTGCCAGTGGAGAGAGTGGCGATAGAAGCCAAAGGGGAACATGGCACAGTCGGGATGCTAAACATGGCTGTTTGCACAGAGTATGAGGAGGACTATGCGCTGAGCACTTGTGAGCAGGTAATGGGCTCTTGTGGGAAAACCACTTGGCTGTAAGTGCATGAGCAGAGTGGGGAATGAATTGCTCTGTGGAGTGCCTGTGTCAGAAAGTAGGTCTTCATTGTTATCGTGATGCATTGCTTGAAGACCCCAAAGGGCTGCCTGACATGAAGGATATCAAATTGGTAGTGAAGCAGGTGTATCATGCTCTTGGATGTCCTTGTTAGGATGGGAAAGAAGAGCCAGACAGGAGGACCATGTGAGGGCAGGAAAGATGGCCCCCAGTGCCTGTGATCAGTTGCTGGCAGCTTACCATGGTGCCCCAAACAGAACTGAAGGCAGCCCGACCCCATGACCCACATCTAAAGTGACAGAGAGATGGCCTCAGGGCAAAGCTGCCCTGTAAACAGCCATAGCAGTGCGCAAAGGGGTTCTCAGTTGGTGATCTACTCCCGAAGGGATTTCTGATACATTACAAAAAAAAGAATAATAATCTTAAGAGCTTGGATTAAGGCTATTTTATATGGAAACGTGTTGATGTTACTATGTTCCACCTTTTTAAAATAGATTTTTGCTGCTCCCATGAATTGGAAATGATCTCTTTTTTTTTTCTTGAGTGACATAAATCCCAATTAAAATTCCAGTCTGTAATTAGTCATATTAGAACTTCAAATAGGGCCATTTGTGTTTGTATTAATTAATTGTGCTATTCTATGAAATATTTAATAATTGCACGATTATTTCTGCACTGTTTTTTGGGTCCACCGCCCAATAAAAAGAAGCGCGGTTCAGTGATCTAGAGGGAAATGAGGACAAAGTGGTGAAGCCGCTGCAGTGTGTAATGATCTGTGTGGAAATGGGAGGCCTGGTTAAGCAGACCCCGGGGTTGTAGGCATCTGCTTCAGCTCAGAGCCGGTCGCACAGGCAGGGGCTCGGACCAGGAGGGCATGTGAGACTTCTGTTTAGGGAGTTGGCCCTGGATGTGCATCCAGTCGCTACAGGATGGTGGGCCTCGCTGACTGTTTGCTTAGCGTGTTTGCCTATCTGCGTGTAAAAACGTTTTGACTGTCGGCTATCTCTCGTTGGCAAAGTGTCAGACTTTTCACTCTCTTTTACCCCTTGCTGAAAAGGAGGTTGTATAATTATGAGAATTAGCTGGAAGCGTTCCAGGAGAAATAATTATTTTTGCCTTGAGTTGGGCACAGTATGAAATGGCACTGTTGAAGCGATCTTGAAGCTCAGACTCAAATCTTATCTGTATAACAACGAACAAATTTGTTGGTTGCATGCTTCACTCTTAAGCTCACTGCAGCTACTGACTGATAGAGAGACCACTCCTTAGCCAAGCATATGAAGCAAACAGCCTGTAGGTCTATGAAATGTTTATGCCAGAAGCCGATTAATATGACACCCGACTTATCACATCTAAGACAGTACATGCTCTTGCTTTCCATAGAGACAAAATGAATCATCACTGTTGCCAACCAAACAAGATTAAAAGATAAATGTACAAAATACGACAAATCAAGACACCTCTGCTGAATTGTGAAGGTAATGTCAAGCTGTACAGTATGTATTACAAATTAGAAATCTCCTGCAGCGTAACTTGAGTAGCGCTAAGACTTGCGGTTGGCATCATTACATTTTTAAGCTCAATATATCTGTGGTAATGGGAATTTGTTTTAAATATTTCCTTAATTAAGCTTATATTTCATAGACTCATCTGTTCATCTGCACTGCATACTGTCCTTTCATATCCAGCAACCTGCCTTTCCTGTAGGCCATAGAAGCCGCTTTGTCAAAGCCGCTGATAAAAACTCGACTGCCTTATAAACATATACATTATCCTTGAAATGCTGCTGCGCAAAATCTTTAATATGCATCATAACATGAATTTTTAATGCAGTTTTTAATGGACCTGTGCACACCTCTGGGGGTCCCAGTGTAGTGAAAGGGAAATTAATTATGCATGTGTAAAGTGGCATATACGATATGGATAGGTTTCTCAAAGCCAAACACTGGTTGACAATATCGATGAGACAAATATTGGTTTAGCTGAGCAAAATGCCATGTGGTTCATGGATTATGTATGGAACAGCAAAGATCAAACACTTTATTTTCATTTTGCACTAGATTAAAACCAAGTTTCTTCGGTTTACTAAATTTATGGCTTGACAATGTTTAACTAGTAGTTGTGTTGCATTTAGTTAGGTAGGCATTTTTATTTTTTTTTAGGGGGTTGTGGAAACACTGTTGCTTTGTGGGTAGCTGCTAAGAACCACTAGGGTTGTGGGTATGAATTCAACCCCAGGCTCTGCCTGCATGCTGCATTCAGCAGGTGTGTTAAACATAGCTGTCTGTTTTGTCGCACACCAAACACACTTTTGTTATGATAAGAGGGGAGAATTTTTAGAAAACAGATATACTACCTCATTTTTCCTTTTCACTTGGCTGTAAAGCTAGACAAATGGAAGTAATTTCACAGGGTAATTTTCAAGCGTAATATGAAACCCAGAGAAAACTGGTGGATAATGGGAGGTAGGATGGCTTGTTTGTATATACCATAGGCAAATTGTACTTTTTACCCACTATCTTGTCATGCAAACCAGCTATTAGGAAAAAAACTTTTTTCTTCCTTGTACATAACCATTTAATTGTTTGCCAATAAAGTGTTTTAGTTATATATTACATTTCAACAAAAAAATTTAGAAGAATTCATTTTGACTTCAATCCAGGAGTTGTCAAATATTTAAAAAATAAATGCAAAACAAATGTCCTTTGTTTAATGCAGTTGTTTTGATTTGTAACGCAGCATCTATTGCATAATTCTGCTGTTGCGATGGCTCGGTAGCAGGTGTTTTGAGGGATGTGTTTTTCGGTTTTATTTTAACTGAACAACCCACCGCACTGGAGCATCAGAATAAAAGCATCAGAAGGACAGTGTAGCCTGGCTTACAGCGGGGGGCTGCGGGTTGTCGTTGGTGAAGCTGCTGTCACTGCAGTGTAGGCGAGTACACTGTCGCTCTTCAGCCAGGACTGGTGCCTTAGTCTTCACACATGGAAACCTAAACTAAGCACCGTACTCCTTCTGCACTATGCTCTACTTTTCATGCTTTTAATTCATGCTTTTGCCTATGTAATTTGTTATAAATTATTGATCAGTGTAGACTTCCCTTTGTGGAAAAGAAAAAAATAATGACAATGGTGTTGTCATGCAGTGTTTGGCCCCTTTTTTGGGCTGTTTTTTTTCTGTGCCAATGTCAGAAGGAGGGGTCTGAATGTTTTACACTTTCAGATATTTAGAGCTCCAGGAATTATAACCATTCTAGTGACCACTAAGAACCTTGCAGGAAGTGGTCATGTATAAGAATAAAGTTTAGTACTAAAATAATGACTTCACTAAGCCAGCCTTTGAGAAGTGCAGGACATCCTTGTGTGTGTGTGTGTGTGTGTGTGTGTGTGTGTGTGTGTGTGTGTGTTTTGCAGCTGGGATAATCTGAAAAATAGCCAGTGTGTTTCTGGGGTGCACTATGTTTCTTAAGTGATGATCTCACCCAGCCAGTGCATTTCCTGCATCTGGCAGCAAGGGGTCTGTCATTATGAGGGTGGTGTGGCCGGGGTCTGCCTTCTTACAGTCACACACTTTGGCCAGCCGGGGTTTTTCTGCAGATGGCGTCAGGCAAGCGGCAGTTTAATTGGAGCTCAACTGCCTGCATAAACTGCCCCAGTGTCACTGCTGGGTGAGGCCACACATTGTCAGGAACAGTTGTTTGGCCCTTCACCTGACCCCCACATTGACCAGGCTGTAGAAATCACACAATGGTAGCTTTGTGTGTGTGTGTGTGTGTGTGTGTGTGTGTTCCATCTGAACTTTAATAATAGCAATGTTTCATTCTATTCTGACTCTGGTCAAGATGCTTGCATCAGGTCCAAGATCCACTAAAAGCCATCTGTGAAAATAACACGGTGACTACAGTGCAGCAACAACCTCCATAAAGAAAGTGTGTGTTGGGAACTACATTTTGGAAACCTTTTTTAAGGAGAACACTTTATTTAGCATGCTGCATGTACCTGTCAGGAATCTATCAAAATGAGTAGTCATGTTGGAGCAAAAGGAGTAGTTATGTTTATAGCTTAAAGTCCCAGCTTCTTATTAATGTTCTTATTAGAAGTTTAAGAAGTTTCTTAAGAAAACATTTGAAGTTTATACAATAGTTATGTATAATTCTTCAACAGATCTTAAAAACTATGATGTCTATGGCCAATGAAACTAAACCAAACTCCATCAGCATTAGGATATTATAGTATCTTCATTTAAGATAAAGACATAGCAGCACCAAAACATGTTTTAGCAATCCATTCTGAAAATAGGTATAAATAGGCTAAATGGTGGCCTAACCTTTAGTATTTGTGAGGTTATGCATTACTGGCACCTGTACTGGGACAGTGAATGATTTCTTAGCCACACTGGCATCCCCTTCTACCCTGTTTTTACTTAAATGGTTTGCCTTTAAATGGTTTGTGCTTTAGATAGTTAACCCGCCTCATTTTAGCTGCAGATTAAGTTCAGTTCTTTCTTTTGCAATAACATTTATCAACTGTGTAATATTCTGTTAAACTGAGGCGAGTGTATTTATGCTAATAAAACACTTATTGAACTTGGAACAGAATAAATGAACATCAAATTAAAATATAGTTGATGAAAGCTGACAAACTGTTTAGGAAATAATTGTAATGAAAGATTAATTGAAATTAGACTTATTTTTGTGTTTTATGAAGAAAATACTGAAGCTATTTTCGCTGAGAAAATCCTGCAAATAATAGAAATTAAAGTACAGAGGTACCTGCCAGTTTCAGATAGATTCTCCGCGGGTTGTATTCATATTTGACGGCCAACTCTATAAACCTTTGACTTTGTGTAGGCTGCGTTCTTTTAGAGGACAAAGTCTGCTGAATCTGAGTTTTGACAGAAAGACTTCAACTATGGTTGTTACTGTTATTATTAATTCTGTCAGTATTGAACTACAGTCGGTTATTTTTTTCTGTCTGTATGATTGGAACTTCAAAAAGTCCATTTCTATTTTAGCCTACCCTCTAATAATTATATAAATGAAGAGCTAAATGTAACAATAAATAGAGGTTGTATCTCTATTATATGTGACATAGTTGGAGAGGTGATGCTTATAGACACGGATGATTAAGAAATGTATTGGTTCAATTCATATTTTTTCTAGCTCCTTTCTGGACGAGTTACCTCAGAGCAATGAACGAAGAATATTATACTAACTCTGGGGAATGTAATAAGTGTTACAACACCATTAAAACAAGTACTGGGGGAAAATGGAAGACAATAAAAAAGAGGGAACAAAGTTCCACTGACTTGTACAGCAGCATAAAGGTTCTGGTTGTGGAACCCAGCAGGCTGCTCATCCCTCCTGCGTACGCCAACGTTACACAATTAGGGAAAAATGCTGCAAAAATAGGCTATTTTTGAACAGCTTTACTAGGCAAGTGGTCATCCAGACACCCCCATCTGACCAGCAGGTGCTCTTTAATGGGCCAGCCAGTGCAAACAGTGAAATCTCGCACTTGCGTAAACCTGAGGACGTTCATCCCCAGTGTGCTGCTCCTTCGGCCTATGCGAGGGAGGGAAGAACACACATACAGGGTGGCCCATACAGTAAGCCACTGTAAACAGTATAATAAGCCGTAAAAAGTACCACAACAAAGAAATGTAACAAAGACAAAAAAGTGCAGCAAAGAGAACAGTTAGGACGTGAAGCAGCAACGATAATTATTGTAATAAAACCCAGTTTTAAGAAGTCTGGCTATGAAATTGGAGGTATTGGTAACACAAAGGTACTAAGGTCTGTATGTTGGTAGAGAAACATTAAGCTGTAAGATATGAATGCATGGACTGATGGCGCGTCAGTACCACCAGGTAAAATAATGATCTGTAGTTTAGGGGTCCTGCAACTGCAAGCTTTACTGCCAGAAGTTTATTTATTTATTTTTGGAATTACAAGAAAGACTCCATCCTGTCAGTGAAGTGAGAGCTCTGTCTTGTAGATACTAATGAGTTCTGATAAATAAGCAGAGGCTGGCCTCCTCAGAGTCTTGTAAGTGAGCACTAAGACTTCAGTCTGTCTACACTACGAGCTAATGCTGGGATCTGAGAACTAATGTAATAAGACGATCCTTTCTGGTTCTTGTTATAATGTTTGCTGAGGTAGTCTGCAGTCACCAGTGCTGCTAAAGTGCTGCTCAGACAAAGGAACTGTGCAAAATACACGCATGTGCTACACTTTTATTATCACAAACAGAATAAAGCTCCTTAATTATTCAGTGCGCAAAAAATGGAAGAAACTTTCTAAGCTGAATTCCCACAAGTCAGCGTTCCTTTCATACCCTGACTTGGAGCTTCATAGAAAAAACATGATCAGGCAAAGATTAGGCGAGACGTATCATTTATGAAGGCTTCAGCCATGTGTCTGTGAACAGAGATCGTATCGTGTGCTTACTTTCCTGTTACCAACCAGCCTTTCTTTGTGTACTAAAAAGACCAGGTTTAATATGGAGCATCTCAAATACATTTGGATTGTTACCCACAGTTACGTTTAAGGCTCTAAACTAATCTGATTTTTGATAGAAGGGTGCCCTGTGGAATGTCTGACACTTGATCCATATTTAATTTTCATTTCTTTTCTTGCAAATGTTATGAGATTTTTTGTTACTCTTACAGCTGGAAGATATGCAATATTGAGGGATTTCCATAAGTTTCCTTCATGATTTTCCAGAATCCTTAACTGCTTGTCCAAATCAGATCCTGTCCTAGAGGCACAGGGAATAGATAGGATACACCCTGGATGTTATGCTAGTCCATGGCAGGATAGCCACACACGCACAGATTCACATACATATTGACATACCCTATATGAGCAAATGTATGTGGACACCTGAGCATCACACCCATATGCGCTTGTTAAACCTCCAGTTCCAAACCCATGGGCATTAATATGGAGTCGTTCCCTCCTTCGCTGCTACAACAGTCTCTCTTCTGGGAAGGCTTTCCCCCAGATTTTGGGAATTTGTGCCCATTTGGTTACGAGCATCAGTGAGGTCATGCGAAGAGGCCTGGCTCACAGTCAACATTCTAGTTCATCCTGAAGGTGTTTGATCGGATTGAGGTCAGGGCTTTGTGCAGGACACTCAAGTTCCTCCACACCAACCTAGGCAAACCATGAGTTTATGTAGCTCGCTTTGTGTGTGGGGGTGCACAGTCATGCTGGAGCAGGAAAGGAGCTTCTTCCCCAAACTGTGGCCACAAAATTTGCTAGCTAAAGAAATGTTGACAAGTTAAACACAGGACATTAAAGCCTGGAGAGCCCTTGTCAGTGGCCTATGCCCCGCTCAGGGTAGCAGGCATTAGTAGTACAGTAGATTTGAACACTGAGGCAAGTGCTGGTAGCACAACTTTGATTTGCTGTTTTTACTGTACAGACAAGATTCAGTTGACAAATGTAAATGATTCCTCCCGAGTTGTGTTGTGTGAGCCTTTTCCCATTGTTTTGAAATGGAAAACATTCTAACTCATTCCTGACCCCCAAATTTTCACCCCAAATGTAGTTTCTTAAGTTTCAACCTCCAACTTTTGGGTTCCATGATGTAGTTAAAACCTCAAAATATGTAAAATAACAGAACTACTAGTTTTCAGCAACAGTAATAACTGGATGAGTAACCAGCTGGTCACAAAGCTGGTGAAATTCCTCAGAAATTCATTGTAAATTTGTTTTAATAAATTGCCTAACTATGTAAGAGGAACACATGTTTTCAATAACCCATAATCTCACTAAATGAATAAGGAATCTATGGTGCTATAATTAGTTTCCCTAGCCAAATTCCAGAAGTATGAAAAAAATCCAATATTTGAAAAGGAGCCTATTTAACAAAAAAGGTAACGCATAAAAACTTCAACCTTCATTAGGCTCCATGCTGGAAATAGTTGTTCATCCAAGGTAACCCTGTTAAGGAGATTCAATACTGAGGTTTACTAAAATTCTAAGTTGTAAAATTGAATCTCAAAATGATTGATTTTCATTAGCACTTATCTCACAAAGAACATGCAATCTTCCTCAAGCTCCGCTAAGCTCTTTGTTTAAGCTACTTTGAGTTCCTCTGTGAATATATCCTTAGATTTTTTTGGGCCATAGACTGGACTATCAAACATTTGTAGTTATGCAAATCACTACAAATCCAGATCCCCATCTTTTTGGCATTTCAGGCCTTTTTGTGCTCTTATATATCTTGTTAAGCAATTAAAAATACAATCTATTCAAATTGAGTTTCCTTTCCTGTATTTTGTTTAGTTTACAGTAAGGATAACTAAAAAAGATAACATTTATGCCTTTTGTTGTTTTTTTTTTTTGCCTGTTACTTTTTTTTACTTCAAACCTCTAAGTGTTATAGATAGTGTTATAGATACAGAGGAAATAAAGACTGTTTGCTGTATATGCCTGGCCAATATAAAATGCTGTGTAACAATTTCTTAAAACAGCTATAATATACATGCTGATGTGTTTATGTATACGTTAATGTACATTACATTACATTGTATAATACATTAAATGTGTTAAATACATAGTAAATATATGTACTGTGCCAGAGAATCTGAGCTACTGCACTATAATAAATCATGACAGGGTCCCCACTAGCCACACCCTTTGACATTTTCAATTAAACCAGTCATTTTATCGATCAAATCAAATTATTTCATAGTAAGAAAAAAAGAAAAACAATTTGTGCAGTTGTTTTTTCTCTTTCTTCTAGTAATAGCAGAGGCTGCTGAAATTGTGCTCTTTACCTCAGGTGAGATCATCAGCCCATCAATCCCAGAGAACCTCGCAGTTTGCCGCATTTGGCATTTATTGCTCCAGCAGAAAATGAAACCAGAAACTCCCCGCTCACCCCCGTCTGCCTCAGGAACATTACACTAATGGCTAAATGGATATAAATGCCCTGGACCAAAGAAGCCATTGCTGTCTTTTTGCCTGCTTTGTAGACCTTGTCGCAGGAGGTGGAGAATGATGATAATAATGGGCAGAAGGAAGCTCCCAGCTGGGGGTTAAGGAGCCTCATACAATGAGATTGACCCAGAGTGCACACTTGTTACAACCTATTGTATGGGAAGAACCCAAGAATTTAATGGTAGTTTTAAGCTGTGTTTTAGCATGAAATCTGTAAGGCAATTCACTGGGCATGGTGTCACCGGGCACACAGATGAAATGGCCTTATGCAGGAAAATAAAATGAAGAGCTGAAGAATCCCACACAAAACTCATACTGATTACCATATTACCGTATTTACAGCAGGGCAATATCCCGGTGCACTTCCTAATAATAGAGCGGCTGGCGGTGCAATATGGCCATTCATTTCCTGCTCTCGCTCTCTGGTTCGCAAAGCCAAAGCGTCTGTTAGCGTGTCCTTGTTTCCCCTCCCCGGCATCGGGGTGCTGCAGTGCAGAGAGACAGGAAGAGGCTCTTGTGTCAGCAGCCTGCAAGGGGAGGGGCCAGGGCAGAATTGCTTTGGTGGTGACGAGCCAGATTTCATCCACCCCCCTGTGTTCATGTCTGGCTTACAGAACAGAGTCTCCTGCTCTCTGGGATGATGGCTCTGAGCTTCCATTGTGTCCGCGCATCACTGTACACTCGAATCCCTGGAAGTTCCCCTTTACAGTGAAATATTAAAATTCAGGACAGCGACACTTTTTGAACAAGTAAACAAAAAAAAGCTTCTGGTGTTCCTAAAAATATCACCTCCAATTCAAGTGTTTAACTTGTTTTGCCTTGAAAGTGCATTTTTTTTGGAAGTGCTGGTGCGGTTGTCATTTTTACTGGCACCTGAAGTTCTCTTTGGTTCAGGGCACGGTTTTTAAGGGCCTCCTATTTTACAACGATTGAACGCACGTCTCTTTGACTCGATTGGATGGGCATCTTGCCAGTTATACCTCCGCAGGTGTGTTTGCATTGTAGCAGCATAGCCGCCGCTGCTTTGTGTACAGTAGTTGTACTCCTGCTCTGCCAAGAATAGCAGCGGCACGGAGAGCACCTGCGCTAACTGATCTCCCTCACTTCCTCCTCCGCTTCCTCCTCCCACTCCAACCCACAGAGCAGGCACAGCGAAAACAGGCCCCTGTCTGCCTCTCGTTTTTGTGACCAAACAGCTGGAAATAATGCAATAGCGAGGCAACGAGTGAAGGCTTTGCGTGTCCTACCTGTTGACTTTGTGGAAGCTGGCAGAAAGCATGGTTTGTTTTACATGTCCATGTGATTCTTATATATGCGGGTATGAATGCTAATGCACATGACATCACACTTCATATGATGAAGCCACATAGGATGATGTCAACCAAGAAGAAGGACCAGGATTTTTGTAAGTTTAAATCATCATGTGGGTAGTATTTTTGAACACATGCATTGAGTATATAACAAAAAGGGGGCTCTGAGCTTCCATGTGCCCCATCAGTGTTCATGCGTATTTCCCCCCCCCCCCCAGTATTAGTGTATGGATGCATTGACTGCTTTTTCAGATTTTTTCTGTCACCTACATTTGATAAGTTGTTGCATTCAGTGTGTGACCTGATGAGGACTGTTGAGGCAGATGTACTTGTGCTGTAGTCAGTAGGTTATGACGGCCCTTGTATTCTCACGCAGGCATGGAAGAAGCGATGGTTCATCCTGCGCAGTGGGCGCATGAGTGGTGACTTGGATGCCTTGGAGTACTACAAGAATGAGCGCTCCAAGAAGCCCATCCGTGTCATTGACCTGCACTGCTGCGAGCAGGTGGACGCCGGCCTCACCTTCAACAGAAAGGAGTTCCAGGACAGCTTTGTGTTTGATATCAGGACTGCCGACCGCACATTCTACTTGGTGGCCGAGACGGAGGAGGAGATGAACAAGTGGGTGCGGAGCATATGTCAGCTGTGTGGATTCAACCAGTCAGAGGAAAACCACGGTAGGGGTTCACTTCCCGCAGCCTGTCTGCCTGTGTCTCTGCAGCTCTTGTAGCCCCTTTTTTGTCTGTCAGCTGGCCTGTTACTCTCTCGCTCAGCCTTTGCATCTCTCAATCTTTGTCTCCAGCACTTCCTATTTTTCCATTTGATCATGTTTTATACATTATCTCTCATAAGAATCAGATTTACTGGCCAAGTATGCTGACACATACATACTGGGAATTTGGATTTGATGTCCAATGGCTCTCATTGTTCTTAAGAACACAACATACATACATACATACATACATACATACACATGCATGCATGCACATACATACATACAAACATACAGCATATGCAAAAGATGTATGATGGAGAGAATAATAAATAAATAAATGTCCTAAACTTCCCATAAGTTGTTTGCTAGTGATGATACATAGATTGCTTACCTGCTTTATGTCAGCTTGATCTTCTGTAGACTAAAATAGATCTCACAGTACTTTGTCACTTAAATCTCTGGGACAACTTCTTGTTAACATTATAAGGTTCGAGATAAATTAAAATCAACCCTAGACATTCCTTGTACTGCATATTTAGTGTAAAAGGGTTCAGAAAAACTCAATATCATTGCGGGATTGCGCCTGTTTTTTTTTTTTTTTTTTTGTCATTTGAGGAAGCTGGACACCCAGCCAAATGGATGAAATGTCTGAAAGTTTTATTGATTTTCTTCCCCCTCCCACCCTGGCTTTGTTTTGTTAAAAATGGCCACTGACCTCTGCCATCGTTTGCAGCACAATGGCCGCACTTGTACCCCAGTCAGACAGACCTTCCTGTAGCTGGCACATTAGGGAAATAAAGGGTGCTTTATGTCCCACGACCACAGCATCTCCTGTTTTTTAAAGTGCACTTTAATTCCTGTCACATGAGACAGTGATATTGTTGGCGTTTCCGCTGGAGGGATGAGGGGGGCGGCTCAGGGATTGTATTCCTGCCAGTCATGAAGGGGACCGAAAACTGTGGATGTCTTTGTTTTAAAAATAAGAAAACTATGTTATTATAAAATGCTCTGCATTTCCTGGATGAGGAAGGTGCCTCATTTTAATGTAATGCAGACAAATTTTTCTCCTGGAATTCCGTGGTAACATATTGTACTTCTTGTTTTTAGAACCATTTATCACATTTTGTACCATTATAATGAAAGCCGTGGTTCAGAATTCCACTGATAGAGAGCCTTGGAACACAAGTCATTTAAGCCTTTAAATAAGGTTAATTTTCTTCATCTTGTTCCAGCATGCTTGAATGAGCTCTTTCGGTAATTGGATAACTCAATCTTGGAGGTCAGCGGCTTCTGCTCTGCCGGTGTTGCAGCCCTCACATCCCACACCAACTTTCTCTTAACCCTTGTCTTAGTACCCAGAACCCTCCAGTCCTACTACCACGTCTAAGTGTGTGAGGCAGGTCACCTAGGCAACAACATAAACATGCCGATGCAATAAGCAATACGTCTGCTAGAAGGAACGCTAGATTCAAGTATCAGAAGCCGAGTGAGACTTTAGTGATGTAATGTTTACTGTGGATGAGATGTGCGTAATTCAGAAATGCTTGCCACATCATCACTGTTCTGAGCTTTTTTGGAAGGGAGTGTCACAAGGAACCCACAAGGATGCGTCCGTTTTGGCTAGAAGTTTGGCGGGACACGTCTTAAGAGAATGTGACCTTTAGTTCCTTCTACGAAGCTGTGCTCCTGCTCAAATATTTACTGTCACAATATTATTTCATTTTAATGTTTTGTTTCCTCCCATTAGGGTCTTTTCGGCCTTGAACGTATGGAAAACAATGACGTCTTGGATGTCTATCACTGAGTGTGATGTGGGTTTTGGACGTAAATCCAGAGCTTGTCCATAGCTACTGCCGTTCCCTTTGTGCATCGTAGACTCGCTCCTCCTCCTCCTACAGAGCTCCATGCATCTTTATGACTGCTGTTTTAATGATATTCCAGGATCTCACGAGAAAGTAGCTCTGGGCTTTGTGATGAGAAAATACTTTTTTTTTTGCTCTATAGCCCTTGAGTCAAGAAGCTCGTCTAACTGCCAGCCTCACCTCCCATTCCAGTGAAAAGTTTGCCCTTCCAGCAAGACTCACACATACACATATTCGTACACATGTGTACACATGTCTGGTGTTACACACGTCTTGGCTCCATGTGTGTCTCAGTCTGCCTCCTTCCTGCCTAAGGCAAGTCAAGTCCCAGCCTTTTATGAGCAGAAGCCCTCTGTAGAGAGCTCAAATCCACAGGACTGTGATATACATCATCCCACCCCCTTGGAAAATGACTGCTTCGCTGCACTTTCATTTCCCCAAAGTATCACATTGTCATCTGTACTTATGTGTAAAAAATGAGAGATCCAGTTTCCTCTGGGCTAAGCATTTCCCAAGCCCGACTACACAAAGTTTCCTCATTTCACCTCAAGGGCAGCTAGGGGATGCGCCTTTTGAATATGATCGGGACCGCCTGCCTGAAGTAGGAAGGAAGGACTGAGGGGCACGAGGAAAGCGTTGACCCAGATGGGCAGCGGAAGGCAAACTCAGTGACCAGTTGTCCAAAGGATGTTGTCCCCATTTGTATGGACCTCTGTCAGACATAATAATACTGCAGCATGTGATCATGTGCAATGCATCTTCTCTCTTCCTCTCCATACATCTTTATTAGTGTTCAGAGCTGTGGTTCATGATTCTTATCCTCTCCAGAGGTCTGTTTAAGATGTTTTATTGGAGAATTTATTGTAAGAGTACCTTTTTATAACCCTGGTTTGTGTCTAGGAGTATTTTGAAATGCTGTTTTCAAGCCCTGCTGGTATCCATCTGTATCAGTGGACCTCATAAAAATATTTAGTAAGCATCATCTGCTTTAAAAATGTTTGGAGCTGACAGTGACTCGCATTTCACAGGATGGGGACATTCTAAAAAGTTCCCAAAATTCTCTATGCATATATTATTTTATCTATCGTTCCAGCAACCCATGCTTCTAGCGGTTTCTGTCAGTGTCCAGGGGTGTCGACTGCGGCCTGAAAGCTACATGTGTGCTGCTGTTTTCTGTAATGTAGCCAGCAAAAACATTTGTAAAATCAATATGTACTATGCCTCCCCTAAATACTATAAATTCTGTGGAATCAAGTGATAATAAATTTATAGTTAGACACAGTTAAACACAAACTACACCTAAATAAAATAAAGTAAAATATAGCTTTTTAATTTAAAAATTAAGAAAGGTGTTGTCAACTCTAAGTTAAGGTTAAAATGTGGTGCTAGAATCCAAAAAAACATCGCGGAGACAAAAAAAAGAATGGGAGAGCACACACAAGTTTAGCAAAACAAACTACGTATTTAATTATCAAGGTGCGGACATGTTTTGGCAACCCGCCTTCATTGGTGCACATGTACATTGTGTTTCAGGTGACGCAAATACTCCCAAGTCAACCCTGTGACAGGTTATGACGTCAGGCCACAGTTGGAGATGGGTTTTGTGCCTGAGATGAATTTGAGAAGCTATTCCAGGTTTGAATCCCAGCCTAGGGAGCTTGTTACAAATCGCTGCTACTAAGACAGATACCTTCTACAATGTTTAGCTAAAGCCCACAGCACAGACGGAGCCCACATGCTTCGAGCTGTGACCAAACAGCCCTCCGCTACTTCAGTCACTTCCAGTGACAACCTGGTGTCTATATCCATCAAATCATCAAATACAGTCAACCATCACTGGTCATCCCCACATCAGTGCAATGTTCCACACCAGACCCATAGCAGAGCACTGAATCTCAGAGACATCTGGAACAGGTAGATATCTACAGCCAACCGGTTCCATCTCCATTCCCCATCCTGGATGGTTAACTCTAAGTGCCACAATTGCATCAGTTGTAGGTGGTACCTAAAAATACCCACAAGTATACAATAATGCAATAAAATACAAAATACAATAAAAGTCTATCCACATACATGGTTTACCTACTACACAATCCTTAGCACATCAGGAAAAGAAAAAAGATGCCGAAGGTAAGAATTACAGAACACAACTGAGCAAATAGGAAAATATAATAATAATAATAATAATAATAATAATAATAATAATAATAATAAT